>CM067502.1:10684629-10827651 GCA_034509495.1 Acestrorhynchus altus | reverse complement strand
AGACAAAGAGAGAGAGAGAGAGAGAGAGAGAGAGAGAGAGAGAGAGAGAGAGAGAGAGAGAGAGAACAAGAACGATAGATGAGAACAAAACATGGACAACAGGATGGAGAGAGGCCTGCTCATAGTGAAAATGAGAAATGACAGGAGAAATGAACCCTGAGAGGGCGAAAGAGAGGATGAAGAAGAAAAAGTACGGGCACAGCCATGAACGGAGAGCGAGGCAGGTCATAAGGACCAGCCTGGGGCAGCACCATATTTCTCTCTCTGTAGCGAGAGACACCACTAATTTAGTACCCTGTCCAATACTGTCCTCTAACAGACGGCTCTGTCTCTGTCTCTCACACACACACACACCACCCCGAACAGCGCGTTCTGCAGACAGATGTGTGTGAGCAAGTAGTGAAGGGCCTTAAAGATAAGGCACTAAAAATAGCGAGCGTCGGCTAGTCAGCGAGTGCAGCAGACACTGCGACGGTTCCTTTGAGCCAGAAAGAGATAAATTTGGAATTCTGCGCTTGTGTGATACGGCTGCTACCTTTCCGGGTAGTGTTTAAGTCCTGATTGCTTTGGGAACAGCACATTCTCTCCCATGTTATAGGAGACATTTGACTGGCTGGGATGATGTCATCCTAATGTTGCCAATATTTATGCACTTATTGAAATGCCCAGACCAGGGAAAGGCAACCCTAGTCCAGCTCTCCAGTGTTTACTGATTTCCCTTTTCAAAAATACCTATTAAACATGGTTATATACAGAGTTCAATCAGGAGTGCCTGAGCAGGAACAACACAAACTGCACTTAAACACCAGCACGTAAACACCAGAATAGCCTATGTCTGGTGAACTTTCTACAAAATTCACTCTTTTTTAATCAAGGGCACATGAATATTGTACTAGGGTCTTTTTACTAGAAGTGCTCTTTTTGGAATGTGAAAAATGAGTCCATATAGGATTTCCAAACTGTGTATACAAATCAGGAATTCACTTTTATTTCATGTCAGAGCTTGATTCTACATTCTCCACACATGAACAAATGAATGTAAATGTAATGTACATGTGTACATTAGAGAGGTCCCAATAATTTTGCCCAAATGTTGTATTATCAGGATTATTGTTACTCAGTTATGGACTGACCATCAGGAGAATTGGGGCAAAACCAGTTCTCAAAACAAAACCAATCAAAAGGGACCACCCCTCTATAAAATTTCAGGCCTGAATTTAGTTGCCAGTCCAGCCCTGCTGTTACTTTGCGTTTCTTCTGAAACAAGAAACTAAATGATGTTCTCAGCATCTTTGTCGACCCTTTAGAAACCACATCAGGGCTTCTCCTACACCACTTTTCCACTTTGGCCACTAATGACGAATGATGATGAAACAGATCAAATGATTCACAGAAATTAAGTTGAGCCTTGTTTATGTGAGACTGGACACATCCAATTACAACAACTGTTGCATTGCTACAGGACTCTATGTGTGTCCTTGTCCTGATTCAGCAACATGACAAATGGAAAAAGAAACCACAACTGGTCTAAGCGGTCAGCACCGGCTCAGCCTTAGTAACCATTTGCCCCTGCAGTGGAAAAGAGGGCATAATGTACAGTATATAAAGAACTGAGGGAACACAGGACTGTAAGAATACATGTATTCTACAGCAGGTGCTAACCATGAGTATGGCTGAGGACTATTTATCCTAATCTTGTCACTGGAGGCCACCACTGATGCCAAGGATGACAAAATTGGAGCAAAAAACAAAACAACAACTTTGGGATCCTGAAATAGTGTTAGTTCCTATTATAATTAGTATATATTAGGACAATGCCAGCTTCCCCTGGGCAACAAGGAGTGGAGATATCATGTTTAATTGACTCAATAGTGCATAAAAAGGAAAAACATTCAGACCCATACCTACACAAGGAGTCGACTGCTGGTTAATTAGCAAGGTATTGTGATGAAGGAGCATAACTGTGCATAACTGTGGTTAAGCTACACTAATTCCTTGTGTCCGCACATTATTCTGACCTCCAGAGCAGCAAACACACAGGTGATATGAACAAACATATTGGGAAACCTGCTCATTTACAGTTTCTTCTGAAATCAAGAATATTAATAAGAGTTTATCCTGCTTTTGTTGGAGTAACAGTCTCTACTGTCCAGAGAAGACTATGTACTAGATTTTTTTCTGAGTAGTGTTCTATATGGACTAGACAAGCTGTGTGTGCATTTGCACATCTGTGTCAGCAATGACTGCAACAGATTTATCTGTTGGTGTGGCCCAACAGATAAAACCACCATTTAGCCACCACACCATGTGGGAGACTGGGGTTCGATTCCCAGTCTGTGCAACCATGCTGTGCTACACCAATAAGAGTCCTTGGGGAAAGACTCTTAACACTACTGGATAATGTTCTGGATAAGAGCATCAGCTGAATGCCATAAGTAGTAAATGATTAAGAACTACTGGATAATACATTCATTAAAAAGGGGTGTCCACTAACATTTGGACAAACAGAGTATGATCAGAAAAAGATACAGAAGAAGCAACCATTTAGAAGACTATTTTCTCCATGTTAGTGTGTGACTCTTTGGGCTGCTGTATGCATATGTATAAAGCTGGGAGTATTTCTGGGAGCAAGGGATTTGGGAAAGTGTTTAATTAATTTTTTGGATGAGAGACAACGCAATTAACAGTCCTCATGTTGGGAGAAAACGAGCGTAGGGGGAGAGGCAAGAGACAGTGAGTGAATGAGAAGTGAGGTTGGAGGTGAAAACCATGCAAGTGACACATTATTCATGGCTACAGAAAATGCTACACTCTTGAAAATAAAGATGCCGAAAAGCACTCTTTGGAGCAATGCCACAGAAGAATCTTTTTTGGTCCCAAAAGATGGTTCTTTAAGGGAGCAGTCTGGCAAAAAAGCAAATGAACATCATTTTCCACACCAGATGTAATTGATCAGCCAAGGCATACACTATGTGTCCAAATGTTTCTAGACACCCCTTAAGTTGTACTCATTGCTCATCCACAGCTTGCCTAGTCCATGTCAATAAAGTAGTGCCAATAGGCACTATCAGCAGGATAATGCTCACACACAGCAAGGGTTTGCTCAGCCAGCAACACTTCATTGGCCTGATTTATAGCCAGTGAAGCATTTATGGGAGCAGCTAGAACATCAGATTCAGCAACCTACAAGTGTGTGGGATCTACTGAACCAGCTGCAACATCAGTGGGCAAATGGGCTGCAGGATGTGCATCTGCAGGATGCCATATGAAACCCATATCTCTCTATGTCCAACTGAATCTCATCTTATATCCAGGCTAGAGACCCAACAGGGTACTAGAGCTATAAATATATATATATATATATATCATTACATTCACATTTAGAACATTTAATTCCATTTCCAATGTTAATGGGCTTGTAAAACAACATCTAGCCATTATGGCCTGAACAAAGTGACATGTCCTCAATGTAGAGCAGAGAACCATTTAAAATGCTGACTAAATGAATTCTACAGCACCTTCAAACATTTAAAGTGCTCTCTCCATGATTTCTACATTTATTATTAATATCATTAAGCTAAATTAAGGCTGGAGTTACAGTAGTGGTTCAACGATAAAACTCCATGTTCCATATTCTAGTATCTAAATGCACACAAACGTGTAACCTCAGGCCTAGTCACTAATCGTCTGTGGTCATAAATCGTAGCTGGACAGAATGACCCACCCAACCTGACTGTTGTACATCCATCCTCTCCTTCTCTCTCCATTCTTTCACCATTCATCCATTCACTTCTCTCTTCCCTTATGTCTCTCTTTCCCCTGACCCACATCGCTCAAGACATCAGATGAGAGCAATAAACAGCGGTGAGGCTTTATCAGGAGAGGGAAGGTGAGGGAAGAGAGATGGTGTGATGGAGTGTGAAAGGGTGAAAGGGGGGAAAAAAGAACATGAGATGGTATCAGGTGGAGTTGAAGAGTAAGGGCTCACGGCTGTCAGCCTCACTGCTCCTCAGGCACCAAAGGGACTGGTTGAGATCGAAAGGTCGGAATTGAAAAGGAGAAGAGAAATGGACTGGGTAAACAGCTTACAGCTGCCATCCTACAACCACTGCTGGCTTTATTCACATTTATCTCACTGGGAAAGGGAAACTTCTTTTGTTAGCTCTTTAATGAGGCCATTTTCTGTCCTATAGAAAAGTTTTTAAATGTGCAATAGAATTCATTTATTGAGTATTTACGTTGTTTGATGTTTAAATAGAAACTTGATTGGGGTGATGCAGTTTTACAAGCCCTGTTATTTTGCCCCATAATGAAACACAATACTTTTGGACAACTTGTGACCAAAAGTTCTGCTTTTATTGACTGGTTTATGTTAATCAACCAGTTAGATTAGATTCGCTTCTCTTTTCCTAGTCTAACCCAGCCTAGCCAAGACTGTACACAGAACAAATAAAAAACAAACATTAGCTCCAGTGTTTGGTAGTAACTTCCAGCTCCTGCAGACGACGTTGCACAAGGATGATCATGCTCTAAATACCTGTAGGGTGTGTGATGGGATTTATAGATTGAGACTTCAGGTGTAGTGCCGTAAACGTCTCATTTGTAGAAAATGGGTCACAAAGCAGATGTAAAAGATTGGCTAAAATGATTGCATTTGGGCTTGTCAAAGTCTATAATGTGAAGGAAATAGCTTAATTTGCAGGTGTATATGCAGGTCCTTCGCAACCAAGGACACTCTGAAGGGAACTGCAGACCATCAATATATAGAGCAGAGCTGCCCAGTTATAGTGGGTGAAGAGACTGGACTGTTGATGACTAGAAATGTGTTCTGGTTTCTCTCATATTGCTCATAGACCTCAGGAAGCCTTCAATAAGGACTGTGTGCAAGGTGCAGTTAAATCTAGAGGAGGCTCTGTGAGGTTTTGGGAGTGTTTTAATTATGTGGTAATTTGAAAGGAACATTACAGGATCCTGTATTCTGAGATGATAAACATTTAGGAGCATTTACACATCTGGACTGACCTGACAAAGCCCCAGATTTGCATCCTCCTGAAAACCTGTGGGATGACCTGGAACAAGCAGTAAAACACCACAGAAGACATCCACAAAAATCCTTTGATGCAAGAGTGGTTAAACATTGATATTGCCTACATCCATAAAATCGTCCAGTTCTTTCCCAAAAGAATCACATGCTAGGTACATTTCAGTCACAGGTGACTTATATTTTGTCCAGTGAGCTCATTATCTGTAATCTCTCTGTCCAGGGTACCTCAGGCCATAATGAGCGACTGGTTGGATATCAGAAGCAGGACCTCTTTTTAATATCCTTCAGAAGTAACAATGATTTAACAGGCATCACAATACTGTAATAAATAATTTGAGTTGGGAGCCAGTGCTTCTCAGGAGTTGAATGGGTTCATTGTTATCATGCATTAAAACTTGTCCAATCTCCCCATCAGAGCTAAAAGCAGAATAGATCAGTGGAGCCCAGATAGGTAACCTTCGTGAAAGCGAACATGCAGTCCAGAGTACGATGTGAAGCCAGATGATGAACAATGGAAAAGAATCATCCACCAATCATGATGGAGGAAGGAGAGTAAGAGAAATTCCATGTTTACTGAAAAGAGAGAGGTATGAAATAATCTCTCGCACGAAACCAGTTTCTCCCTCAAGTGCCATCCTGCTGACAGAGAGATAATTCCCCTTTCTTCTCTTTCTTTCAGAATCCTCCTACAGCTGCTGTAATCTCATGCTAAATGACATTCCCCCGCAGGCTAACAGAGCACAGCTAAAGCAAACACAATCATTTCCCCTAGGACAGAGACAGAGACAGAGAGAGAGAGAGAGAGAGATGCATTACTAGATGCATTCTGGTCACCAGCAAAGCTCGGATATCAGTAAGTGATTGTATACAGAGGGTTGATTTGTGGATAGGAGGCCTTGTACATATAAATACACACCTCTGACTCTGCTTTCATGATCCAGATAGAACTTATCTGCAGCACTACAGGCTTGAATGAGCTGCCTGTTACACTTAAAGTGACTGTTCTGCAGTTTTCTTTCTTACCACAAATATAGTCCATCAGCCAAGGTTTAGTCTATAGTAGTGTCATAGTTAATATGTTTAAAAGTGACTCTGGACACATCAGGTCTTAGACAAAAACATCAATTAAAAATACTGGGTTTGAAGGCTTAGTCCAGAACCCAGTCCCACAGAACTTTGTATTAGAACTTTGAGTCAAAATGGAGTCCGGGAATGAACAAGACTGGTACCTGGACACATCATCTAAGTCAGGCCCAAGACATTATAGTAGTTGGGTTTGAGTCAAGGCCAAAACCAGAAGTGGGCAGGTTTGTGTCAAGAGTCAAGTCCCAGTGATGGGTAAAATGAAGATTAAGACCTGGACACATCAGGCCAGTTTCCTACACAGAAAGTTCCATTACAGTTACTGTGTTTCAGGGCTTAGTCAATGTCCAGGTCACTGACCAATGAAGCCAGAGTGAAGTCTGGAACTTAAGTAATAGTAGGGCCAATGTCAAAATTGAGAGCTGGACACATCATATCTAAGTCAAGCCAAAGACACTGTAATAGTTGGGCCTGAGTCGAGGCCAAGAACAGAAATGGTAAGGACTGAGTCAAGACCAAGACGTTTGGGTCTGCATTGAACCTAATTCTTTGAGTTAGCACTGGTGGACAAGACTGAATCTGAGTCAAGACCAAGATCAGCAGTGGGTGAGACACCTTGGGGTGTTGCCTAAGACTTTGTATTAATTGGATCTGAGTCAAGACTGAGATATGAAGTGACAACAAGTCAAGACAGAGACTTAAACACATGAAATCTGAGCCAAGCCCAAGGATTCATTGTATTAGGGTTAGAGTCAAGGCCAAAACCAAAAGTGGCAAGACTGAGTCAAGAGTAAGACCTTGAGGTGTCAACACACCAGGTCAGGTTTTTTTGTAGTCAGGTTCGGGTTAAGACCACGACGAGAAATGGGTGATACTATACCCATGGTCTTAAAACACAACTTTGCCTCCATCTGCATGCTTTAAAAGGTTCTTTGAACAATGCTATGGAATAACCTGTTTTGTTCACACAAAGAACCATGTTTGTAAAAGAGATCTGTGAGTGTGAAGAACCTTTACATCACGTGATGCTTCCTTATACCTCCTCACACATCTCATTTACAAGCATAATTCTTCAGGGAAGAAAACTTTGTTTGTCTTTTGCACTTCAAATCTGCACAATGAATTCAGTTTCCAGCTCTGGCTTTTGTAATTTTCGGTAGGTGTGACATTACGTGCCTCATCGGTTATATTAACTGTTCCCTTAACCTCCAGCAAAAACAAAATCCAGGACGGGAAACTACATTCAAGATTTGAAGAATTGGGTTTTTAATAATATTCAAAATGTACTGAGCACTGCATGACAAAATTAATACATGACAATGTCACAACAATCCATCTCCCGTTAGCTTGCAGGCAATAGTCTCACTAGTGTTGCCAACCACAAACAACAGCGGAAGAATCACAGCGCAAACTGCAGCTCTAACGGGCCACTGTGAAGGAGTACACCTGTCCCATGTCTCTGGATAGGTGTGCAGTCTGGCAGAGATGGTGTGTGTGTGTGTGTGTGTGTGTGTGTGTGTGTGTGTGTGTGTGTGTGTGTGTGTGTGTGTGTGAGAGAGAGAAAGAGAGAGAGAGAGAGAGAGAGAGAGAGAGAGAGAAGGAGTTGCATTAACATGCGTTTACATGAGGGGGCTCCATGCATATTCCTGTTCTGAAAGTCAGAATGACAATGACTGATAACTCCTCATTTGCATATGATTACAGGAACGTCAGGGCAAAATGCCACTGGGATGATGAAGAATTATCTGAACGGAGCAGAACCACAAGCAAGGGAGCATAACAAGCAGAAACAAACTGATATGGTAGAAAAACCTGAAAGAAAGGATGGGTTAAAGAAAGACAGAGAGAAAAGGAGGTATGGTGTAAGAACATCCTCATATATCAGTGTCATTTTTCACACATCTGATGAAATGGCATCATTCCTCATACTATCCTTCTTTGTCACGTCTGAGGTCTCATAGAACTGGCCTATCCACAGCCTGGATTTAGTAACAGAAACCCGACACGTAGATGAAATGAACTGTCCTGAGAATATCCCAGAGTAACCTCTGTAATCTGTAAACTTAAAAGTGAGTGTAATGTAAACTGAGTTTAACCAAAACATAACTTAAACCTTATTATTGCACAAGTCAACCTAACCCTTACCTTACCTTAACCATAACCTTAGTGAAATTCTGCAGGAGGGTCTTTAAGGCAAATCCAGCAGGCTTTGGTGCTGTGTATAGTGATTTGTTCTTATATATTGTATACATTGGAAGTTGCCAGCTTATATATTGTATACAATAAGTACAACTGTACTAAAATCGTGAGGTACATTTTAGTTATATATGTACATATGTGTGGAGACCTTGTTGCTATCTGTGCTCAGTTCACAAATACAACATATAGGTTGTAACTGTATTACCAAGATCAACCGTTATATGATCTAGATCAGTGGATTCCAGCTCTGGACATTCAACCCTTCACATTTAGGCCCGTCTGTAAGTAAACATATATGTTCAAAAAATAGACATTTTTCTTTCTCCATTTTTGTAAATATTTCCATCCACACAGGGAAAAAGTTTGCATGAGCATGCTAGCCCTGTAGAAATGATAGTGTCTCAAAATGAGAGACATCTAAACAGCACAAAGAAATAAGTACACAGGTTTATTCTCAAATTACACAGTACTCCCCATGACAGAAAACGATGCAATATAAACCGTATTTACATTTGTTCACATGTGGACATCTCAAATCTAGTGCCATCTGTGTGTGGATGTTGTTCATAATTCATAACTCTACAGGGATTAAAGAGGTATTTGAGATTTAGGCAGCGTGTTCATAAAGCTCCAATCTCCTCATCCACATAACAACGCTGACAACAGAGGACAAAGTTGGAGAAAATGTTTTGAAAAATTTTTTTAGTGACCAAAAACATTTTCATATGAACAGGAGGCCAAAAAAGACAAAAACCTCATCATCATTTATACACTCATCATCAAAAAAATCCTTCTGCACCCAGAAAAAAAATCAGGCAGTTGCAACGTGCGACTGCAATGGTGTCGTGCCAGACTGTCATTGAGTCATTCAGAATGGCAGCAGATCATCTTAAGTGATGAGGTCCACTTTTGGCTTGGTGGAAGAACAAATCAACCAACAAGTCCATATGTGGAGGCACCGTGGTCAGCGTCAAGATCAATGGTTTGTTGCCATGAGTAACACATCCCAAAGACCTGGTGTCATGCTGTGAGTGAAATTATGTATGATGCCAGATTGCCTTTGGTCTTCATTACAGACACTTTGTCAACCCAATGTTATGAAAATGTTCAAGTTTAATCCGATTCATTGTTATGCACTATATGTCCAAATGTTTGTGGAAACCCCTTTTAATGAATGCATTCAGCATCTTTAAGTTGCAAAATTTGCAGACAGGTGTTCAAATGCACCCATACAGCTTGTCTAGTTCCTTTAGAGAAGTACTGTCAATAGAATACAACTCTCTGGAGCACATAAATAAACCTATTGGCACAATGCCTAATGGTGCTCCATCCAATAATTGGGATAAGTTGGGGAGTTAGGGATAATGGATGGTGGTGATCATCCATCCAGCATCCTGACATCACTAATGTTCTTCTTGCTGAATGCGATCAAAACCTCATGGCAATGCTCATTCCAACATCTTCACTGGTCAGTAGAGACAGTTACTCCAACAAAAGCAAGGTGAACTATTTTTAATACCTTTGATTTCAGAAGAAATGAGCAGGTGTCCCAGTACTTTAAGCACTATTTTCATTTGGACTTTTTTTAAGAACAGATTTAAGACAGTTCTAAGGAAGATTCTGGTGAATGAGTGCCTTTGAATGTATTGTATTGCCCTGTATTGCCCTACCTCCATTTCATCCCACTTTCTCCCCACTGCAAAAACAGCTGTGGAAAAAAAAATCAGGCGTGAGATTGCAGTGTGAAGATCAAATACAGTTGCGCACTAACCAGAGAAATCCTCTCAGCTGGGGCTTCCCCAATGGAACACACCATCGCTTGACTTCATGCATTATGCAGTGACTTACTACTTACTACCAGACCCATACCAACGCATGAACACATGCAAACTGATCGCATTAGCATTGTAAATTGCACAGTATGTTGTACGAAGTTAAACATTAATGGGTAGAATCTTCCTGTTGAGGGCATTGGTGTATATTTGACTTTTTGCTGTCGCTGTGCATTCCAAAAGACCCTGGGTTCTCCCACCACCCACCAGATCAAAGACTCGCACATCACCAATCATTCGGCATCAAGCCAGGCAGCCCCGACCCAAGGGCCGCCCCACTGAAGAGAAACTCGCACTCCATCAATTTCAAAGGCCTCTCACGGAGAGGAGCGGCGAAGGCTGGGCCAAAACGGGTGCCTTAAGACATTCATTAAAGCACAGGGCAATTAGGATTTCAACCCCAACCCATACCTCCAAATGACTAAAGGCTTTCGCCATTAGAAATGCAAGTCATTGATCTGACGACCCCAGCAGCAGCTGTAATCTTCAGCAGGTGCCCAGCCTCATTAAAACCAATGCTAATTAGCAGGCAATTAACAGTGTTTGCTACTTATCTTTTTATGAACATCTTCCACCAGTGGAGAAAATTTTGGCCCACAGGTTAAATGATATCGATCAGGCAGCCAACCCCCACACACCCCTGCTCCATTTTATCGCCACATCTCCTGCTTTTTGGTTGTTTTTTTCTCAAAGGTCCACAGTCTCCATTTTTAAAAAAGTAGTTTTAGTGCTCAGAATTAAACACTATTTTTACTACTGTGTCTTTAAGAATAATATATCATAAAAATATCACAGTGATGCAAAAACCTCCTTTCTCCAATAGACAGTTTTCCTGTTTACAGACATTACAGGGTCGTGTGCAGCCAGGGAGCAAATGAAATGAAAAAAATATTTGAGGAGCTTATGTATCAGTAGCTTACTACCAGTATACTACTAGTCGTGAAGGCCTCACCAAGTTTGCTCTTTACTAAACCACAATAAAGTATCACTAAGATAACATTAAGTAAAAAAAAAAAAAAATACAACAATGCTGCTTACTGGTGTAAACTGTATACAGTGAGGGTACTTTAAGAATGCTCACAACTGAATTTGAGAGCTACTGTAAACATACTGTACCTGACCTTAGACACATGACAGTATGCTAGGTCTGGAATAGTGAGGCCTGGACACCTTTGCAGCTTGGACTAAACTGATTATCTCAAATTATTTCTCGGTTCTGAATCTATTCTGTGGAAAGATTTTTCCTGTTGAGCCCGTCTTTTGGATTTGAGTTGGCCAGGACAAAATGTGTCCCAGCTGACATCAGATCGACTGAAGACATGCCCATTAAAACACCATTATTCTGTGATTTCACACCCTCACAGTTTAATCCTATGATTAAAGTAATTTAACATGTAATTATATATTGAATATAACATTGGTTCTTTCTTATTATTTAGTTAATAAATATATATTTAGAAAGCTTTTTTGACAAGTTCAGAACAGTTACACAATCATCAGAGGTCACTAAACTTACAGACAATCCATTTAAATAAGAAAGAAATATATGCAGTGGACAGTATAAAATTGGAAAAGGTCTGTTTAAGTGTTTATCCAGTAAATAAGCTTCCATGACATTGGCCTTTTTACAATTTATACAAGCTGAACTTTAGTAAACATTTACTGAGTATGGATGAGGTACAGAATGTATCTGACACATGTCAGGGTTTGGGATGAATAACTGCTAAATGAAACATACAAGCTGAAATGATGCCTGCAATGTGACCTTTTTTTCATTGTATCCATATAGAAATGGAAGAGCCAATCAGCTGGTCTGAATTCACGTATGATAATGGAATTTCTCTAGAGGTCACCTCAATCCATGTAACTGTAAAAACAGATGAGCCAAGATTGGAAGATTTTACAGCTTGTGTGTTTACTTGTCATCTGGGTATTTGTGGAGGATGAGGTCAGGGTCAGCAGAAAGGTCAGAGGTCCTTAAAGCACAGGCTAGAAGAAGCAGCAATAAGGACGGTAATATTTTCATCTAAGCCTTCAGCAGTCATGTTCTATCACACAAGTGAGAAATGAGCTCTGAAAAATCCAGGTCTTCTAACAGAAAAGTCTTCTTCTTATTCACAGAGGCCCTGTGCAGCTGAGGTTTCTTGTTCCAAATAAGCAGAACCACACCCGATTGTACTTGTTAAATGAGTCGGTCTCTGTCTTCACACCACTGATCAGACGAGCTCATACTTCACACAAATGAAAACCTGCACCCACCCTGGGAGTACAATATTGGACAGCCCTGCTATATAATAACAGCAATAAAAAATCATTTTCTATTAATCAAAGCTATTTCAACTGAGAAATTGCATCTGTTTTCCTGGCTGGGAAATTGTCTGTGGTCGTTTTGAAGCTTATTTAAGCTTATCATTATAAAATAAATGCGTTGGGTTTCTGAAAACTTTAAAACTACAGAAATCAGACGAAGAAGTTTCAAACTATTTATCTCAGCAGTGTTCTTGCATAATCTTGTCATTGAGACACAGCTGTGCATTTGTTTGTGTACGAGTCCATATATGGACAAATAATGCGTGTTTCCTGACTATTGACTGCTGTAGCAGAACAGAGTAGTAGCTGGTGAAATGTGGTAGGGGTAGGGGTAGAGTGTGTATGGTGTGTGTGTATGGTGTGTGTGTGTGTGTGTGTGTGTGCGTGTGTGTGTGTGAGGCTCAAATGATTACTCTCTTTCTCACACTGTCTTTCTCTCTTTCTGTGTGGGGGTTAAAGACGAAGAGAATAGCATCATCCCTCCCCTCCAGGGAACTCATTAGATGTGATATACTCTACTGGCCACACAGAGAACAGAGGAAGAGAGCGAGCGAGTGGGGAGGGGAGATAGATATAGAAGGAAGGAGACAACCCTTAGTGTCCAAGTGTAAAGAAAGAAGCCCTCAGCTGCTTGCTCTCATGTCCACGAATGCAAGGCCAAAAGAAGGACAGCTGGATGGACCAATGAAGAGGAGGTGAGAAAATGTGGTGAAGGTTAGGGAAGAATGGCATGTCTGTGTTTGGGTGTCAAATATAGATTATTTAAAAATGAAAGAGCAGTCTTAGAGCATTCCGTAATCCCCCTTAGGTGTCACCAAATACAAAAATCCATTGATAAAACTCGGTCGTTCAAAGGTATGGTCTGCACAAGACTTTTGGGTAGTGTACCTCCCAAGTGTACCTAACTGCTGGTGTGATGATCAAGTATTACCGTGGCTTGTCTGACCATCCATCAACGTGTACGGAAGACAAACACGAACTTCCCTTGGGTGTCCGAATGGCAGTCACTTCCTGAAGACCCCATTAAAGAGCTCTTAAATCAGCACTAATCTTGTACTTATTAAAGACTTGTGATGGCACTCATATCTTACTCTGATTTCTCTGGAATTTGGGGACAGTGTAATGTTTGTATCTAGCTGCTGAGTATTGTGCATCCATTGCTGACACAGATGTGCAAATGCACATACAGCTTGTATAGTCCCTGCATACAAGAACCACCAGTAGAATAGGACTCAGAGCAGATAAACAAACATAAACCTACTGGCACCTAGAGGGGCATAAAGCCCCCCAGCATTGCGCTGTGGAGCAGTAGAACTGTTCTCTGGAATGATGTTTCTCCATCCAGTACTTTTTGTCTGAATGCAATCCAATCTTTCCAGAAATGTTCACTCCAAAATCTAACTGCTCTAAAGCTTTCCATGGACAGTAGAGACAATTACCACAATGGGAATTCTTTTTAATACTCCTAATTTCAGAAGAAACAGTAAAACAGTGGATAAATAGATATGTGTTCATAACACAGTGTGCAAAATTTCTAGGGTTTGAGATATTTTAGCATACCCCTGATCCAAAAGTATCCAGACCCCCCCTACTAATTAGTAAACTCAGGTTTTTTATGGTACACCAACTGTGGACACAGGTGTTCACTAGCTTGCCCACAGCTTGTTTAATCTCCATATAAAAAGCACTGCCAATAGAATAGAATGGGATGCCGGGAGCAGCCGGACATAATTTCACCACGGCAGTTGCAGAGCATGGTTTAAATAGATTCAGTATATACCCCCTGCATTCAGCTGTAGAGCAGTACAACCGCAGTCTCTTGAGCACTGGAAATCCAATGAATAACACTGGGAACCAGTGACTGCCTTTCGGATGAACTGGAGCGGTGCCTATGATCCAGTACTGATCGTTCATCATTAGTACCTGGCTCTAGCCTAAAGACTCATGAACTGACTTGGACTCATAAAGACTTGTGACTTCTGAGCATGCAATACCCATGAACTCAAACCAAGACGAGCAAACATCTGCAAACGTTAGGACATACTGAGTTTCCTAGTTTACCAGACATGTAATACGCCTAGTCCTTTAACTGTTAAAAAGGTTCTTCCCATTTAAACATCTCAAACATCACCATCAAAAAGTGGTCCTTTGTAGAAATGTCTATTTAAAGGTCCTCAGTGGCACTGTTCCACACAAACCTTTTTGGGCACCTTTATTTTTAAGGGTCTACTGAGAACTATTGATGTATACTGTGTGTGTGTGTGTGTGTGTGTGTGTGTGTGTGTGTGTGTGTGTGTGTGTGTGTCTGCCTGAGGTGCCAGTTCTAAATTACTGTGGCTGCTTGTGGCGCGGAGGTCCCATCAGATTTACGAGTGTGTATGTAATGGGAGAGCAGAGAGTTCAGGTGCTACTGAGGCATCCAATCTCACAGGCTCCATAATACCAATAAAACCCAACCTCCAATCTCCACACACATACATACACAACCATACAAAACACCCAACTGTAATATTCCAATACAGTACAGTTCTCCAGTTCTCTTACAGTGGTTGTAACTAGTTCTACAGATATAACATTCCAGTAACTGTTTATATTCTGGTAGTCAGAAAGACTTGCCCAGTTCAAACACACAAATATAGGGGAAAACTAGGAGCAATGTCCATCCCTGGGGCCTGTATGCCTCAATTTAAGGATAAAGATATAGTGCCTCCATCTTCCCATTAACTCTGACCAGCTTCCCTGTCCCTGCTGAAAAGAAATCCCCACAGCATGATGCAGCCACCATCATGTTTCACAGTGGGGATGGTGTTATGCATTATGCATTAAAGCCTAAAAGTTCAACTTTGATGTCATCTGACCAGATCAGCATCTTCCACATGTTGGTTGTATCCACATGGCTTATCAGTGCTTTTACTGTTATACTAATACCACTTATAGTATTACCAAAAGCCCACAACATCATAATAACCTCTAATAATATAAGCCCTGATATGTTCTGTGATGTTGGAGCCATGCATCAAACCCCTTCAAAAGATCTAGTGCTGAGAGTGACTTCTGTCTAGTTTGAATGCTCCATGCATTTTTATGGACTGCGCATTCCAATCAGATGGCAGCATTTTTTACCTTCCGTAGAATGAGCTGTAAAAATAGCCCGAGGTTAAATGATACGTGTGAAAATCCTGTGGTAAAGGAGTTTTTCATGTTATGACTGACCTAAGATACCCGTGCCATGCTCAATGAAACTAAATGCCTCCTTAAGCACCCCTGTACTTCAGGAGGCACTTAGTTTCATTGTGCATGGCACAGAAACCTCTAGTCACTCAAGTCTGCAGCAAATCTCACATCCATACCCAAGTGACAAGCCAAAAGACTCTTCAGAGGAGTGAAGCTTCAGGGAGCTTTAGGCAAGTCATTGTGCAGTTTCGTCTGTAGACTATATGCAGGTGATGTAGTTGCTAATTAGCTACTCCCTTCTCAGTCATTTATGCCAACATTTTTCATTCTGTGCGAATCAGACATAAATTTTGCAAATGTCCTGTTATAAAATTAGTCTACATTACATTGTACATGTACAATGAATCCTGTTTGATAGGGTGTATTGTACTGGTTTCTGTAATGCTGTTTAAACTGATTTATACATTGTTCCTACACTCATTGTCCATTCACTCAACTATTCGTCCCAAACAGAAGCACTTTGTAGTTCTATAATTACAGTTTGTAGTCCATCTGTTTCTCTGCATACTTTGTTATGTCAGGACCCCACAGGACCACCATAGAGCAGGTATTATTTGGTTGGTGGGTCATTCTCAGCACTGCAGTGACACTGACATGGTAGTGGTCTGTTAGTGTGTTGTGCTGGTAGGAGTGCCTCAGACACAGCAGTGCTGCTGGTGTTTTTAAACACTGGGACCACTCACTGTCCAATCTATTAGACAGTCCTACCACATTTCTCTACCTGGTAGATGTAAATTCAGAGATAGAAGCTCATCTGTTTCTGCACAGTTTGTGTTGGTCATCCTCTAGTTCTTCATCAGGGCTCACAGGACACTGCCCGCAGGACAGTTTTGGCTGGATATTTCTGGTTGGTGGACTATTGGAAGTGCCAATTACACAATCCCATTAAGACTCCCCCATCACATATGATGCTCCCAACACTTGGAGGGTACATGTGATGCCAGCCACTGGATATTTTCAACCTTCCACCATTGCAAAAGTGCTGGTGGCCAGCCAGGACTCCAGCTCTGATACAATGGCTAACAGATGCCTGTGCCAGCCAACATCACACGGGGTGTTATGGGAGGTGAGAGTACCATCCATCCGCCTGGAGAGAGCCACTCGGAGCCCTGAGGTTTAATATATTGTAATTATAAATGTTTTCATGTCTGCACTGGTTTATTTAATATAGTATTAATACATTAATACATTTTGGGCAAAGCCTTATTTATATTTGTAGATTATATTATTTATACTGTATTTATAATGTTTAGAATTCAGTTTTTAAAATAAAGACAAATACAAAGCATTGATATAAAGCTATGCAGTGGTGCAAGGACTACCGGCCAAAATCTTGCCTAGGGCACCACATTGGTCAGGACCAATGGGTTTGTCTTACTATGTGTATGAAAATGTCCCCTATAAAGTAGGTCCTCAAACAGAGTTACTAATTTGCAGTTATAGCAAGCTTAGCCTTGGTGACTAGACTTTTCCAAGACACTATCTGTCACCGACTAAATATACTATTCAAAAGCAGTATTCAATACAGCGCGGATTATGAACTCAAAACACAGACTGTGCACTAATGTTCAAACGGTGAAGGGAGGCTATTGATTTTACATACGTGATAGTGTGTGCGAGGGAGAGTGAGAGAGAGAGAGAGAAACAAAGGGGGAGAGAGGGCTCATGTGTTTGTTTTTGACAGTAATGACCCACATCAGTCTAACCTGAGTAGTGGAATGGAAAGCAGAGAAAGTCCAGCCAAGGGGGTGGGCCGACCTCAATTCGGGATGATTAAACTAATAAACCCCAAATGATCAGCCAGCTTCCATATGTCTCTCTGCCATCTTCCATCAATTTCCACCCCCCCCCCCCCCCTCTCTCACACACACACACACATACACACACACAGAAATATGAGCCCTCTTTCCATTCTTGGACACTTGCGATAAATCTCTCCTTCTACCATCTCACCAAAAAATCAATGGCTAATTTGGGCACATCACTTTATGGGCCAAGTGTGGATGCAGGTACACACACACACACACACACACACACACACACACACACACACACACACACACATGCATACACACACACACATGCATGCACACATACATACACACACACACACACACACACACACACACACGCTAATGGAGCCAGGTCTTCTCTGCTCACGTGTTCCCAGCAGACTGCATTTGCTGAGGGATAGAAACGTGAGGAAATACGTCCAGGTCAGCTTCTTGCATAGTAAATAAGTTTGTCTGGATCTGCCCTCACTGGTAAATGAGCTGGCCTCAATCAATAGAGAAGTCATGGCCACAATTTGTAAATCCATTTAAGACGCTCCCTCACCTGACATTCATAAATCCCGCCATCCATTAGCATCCATGGAGATAGGGAGCGGGGAGATTGGAGACAGTGGACGAGGAGGTTAGTGGGGAAGAAGCTGGACATTTTTTGTTCCTAAGCATTTGAGTCAAGTCAAGTCGAGGTTTCCGTGTTTACTATAAAATATCAACAGACATTCTTTACACTTTACAGGTACATTTTTACTCCTTAAATCCTAAAATAATCATAACATTATTCTACTGTTGATTATTCTACTGAATGTTCTGTAGAGGGTTCTATATAGCACCAAAAAATTTTATACTGTTATTACAATATCAAAAGTGTACCAAACGAAGAACCCTATTAGTTTACCTTCTTCAAAAAGATTCTAAATAGAACCCTCTACAGCATATTTTCCATTTTCCATCAATCTGAAGAATCTGTTCAAGATGGAAGGAAGGATTTATTCATGCAAAAGGTAATTTGAGTATTTATGGTTCTGCAGAGAACACTCTTTACTAAAAACCTTTGAAAAAACAACACTTTGGTTCCAGCTCAGGCTCCTGCAGACGGCATTGCACCAGGATGATTATGCTATAAATACCTGCAGTATGTACAAATTTCTTCTTTTGGGTCTGATGTCGGGTCTGTCAGGTTCATGTGAAATAGCAATTAAACAAGGTTAAGTTGGAAAATGGTCATGGAAAAATTAACAATGAAACATAAAATCACACATGAGTATGGGGTCCTGATCCTTTATAGGTGATGTCTTCTCAGACTATGTGTTGTCTGTGGTGCTGAACTGCACTCAGTTCATTATAGCTTAAATCAGGGGTGGGCCAGGGTGGGCCAGGGTGGGCCGGGGTGGGCCGGGGTGGGCCAGTCCTTGAGGTCTGCTCAAGCACACAGGATTCAACTCACCTTTTAAATGCCACATTTAGTAGCCCTGCTAGAGCAGTGAACTGTGCTGGACTCCAGCCCTTGTTGCTCACTCCTGGTTTCAATGAAATACGACCCACCTCACTGCTCTCAATCCACATAATGTGTTATAGAGGTTTCATCCTAGTTACACTTCAGACAAATATCTGTGCTTTAGGATCCAGCCACAAGAGAGGGCAATCTATTCATATATTATTCATCAATGGAAAGAGACCCTAATGGAATATCTTAATTTCATTCTAAAGTGTGATGGGATTATTACAAATCAGTCATGCGTCCCCGAAAAACACAAACGACTGAGCTCCTTCAGCCCATCTCTCAGCCAAATTGATTCAAACAGCCTAAGCCATTTATGCACTCTCTGAAGGACGCTAGAGAAAACACACAATAGCAAGAGCTCTAAAGAGGATGCAATCGCTGATCTGATGGGCAATTTACTGGAGAATCCTATCTTGTGTCCAATACAGAGGCCCTAATGAATGTAACAGTTTGAAGCCCTTGAGCAAAGGCACCCGCCATTAGCCTATTGACTTAAACATGGCTTAGTAGGTCCATCCAGAGCCATAACTAAAGGCAGCTGTGGTGAATGCACAAAGCTAGTTGGTCCATCCTGCTGTGTAGGCTTCCCCCATGTGGGCATGGCTGGTTTCCATGTTTCCATGTCAATGCTGCAACACATGTTTGATGCACTGATGAATATTCAGCACAGCGTACATGCATGCTCTGGTTTCCCAGCTCATAAATATGCACAAAGACCTTTTGGGCATTGTTAGCATGGTCCACGTCTCTTAGGGAGGGTTTCATTGTGCAGGTGTGCCACATTTTAAGCCTTGTGGTACCAAAAGTTATAACAATGAGCTAATCAAAGGGATACAATTGGTGATGATTGCTGGGATGACATGTTTGACATAGTTTAAGTGTTAAAACAACCAGGACTTGGCTTGTGGTCTGCTCGATGTGGTGGCTGTAAATATCTATAATCAGAATGGGATATTATACATACATTTTATTATGATTTCATACATAATAAGGCCATAAACATACAGTATAAGGGAAAATACACATGCTGCCTTGAGAAATCATAATCCTTTACATCCAGTATAATAAACAATGACGTGTCAGTGTCATATCCCAGTAAATATTAGCTCAATGGCGAGATACAATATATACGATACGATTGTAATTGCTCCTTCTGCTGGACTCAGGTGGGACAGCATCTGCACAAGCCATGCACGCCACTTGGCTAGAGCTAAACCCCACTTCTCAACTGAGTCCCATCTAATCAACACAGCTGCAAGGACTGACTGGGACAATGTGAAAAAATTAGGATACCCCATGAAATCCTTTGTGTTTTTTGCAATATTTGGAACATGTTGAAATTTCTTTCTTTATACACACCAAGTTGTCTTTGTGCCAGAGCCCTGATGCAATAATTTGTGTGTGGGAATGCAAGTAGGGGCAGATGGGAGAGGAGAGAAGGGAGTGGAGCAGAGCAAGGGAGCAGTATAAAGGTTAATGCAATATTGAATCAGAACGTTATTTAAAAACCTGAAAACTAGATATAAACAATATCAGCCCACATTGCACTTTATATTTAGAAATCAACTTATAGGAGACAGTCACATATGCCAGATATTATTAGTGATCCTTGGTTACTCTAATATGACCTAATTTAAGATATAATTATTAGCAGAATTTTGTTTGAATTTGACCATGTTTACTTCACATAATTCACAGCCCAGAAATCTTGTAACTTTGAGTAATTTTGAGCCACAAATGTTATACAGTGGGGAAAATAAGTATTTAGTCAGTCACCAATTGTGCAAGTTCTCCCACTTAAAAAGATGAGAGAGGCCTGTAATTGACATCATAGGTAGACCTCAACTATGAGAGACAAAATGTGAAAAAAAAAATTGAGAAAATCATTTTGTCTGACTTTTAAAGAATTTATTTGCAAATAATGGTGGAAAATAAGTATTTGGTCACAAGCAAGATTTCTGGTCACAGACCTGTAACTTTTTTTTAAGAGGCCCTCTTCCCCACTCATTACCTGTATTAATGGCACCTGTTTGAAGTCGTTAACAGCATAAAGCACACCTGCCCACAACCTCAAACAGTCACACTCCAAACTCCACTATGGTGAAGACGAAGAGCTGTCTGAGGACACCAGAAAACCTAAGAAGAAATCTACTGTGGGAGCAATAATTAGAAAATGGAAGACCTACAAGATCATCACTAATTCCCATCTGGGGCTCCCACGCAAGATCTCAGCCCGTGGGGGTCAAAATGATCACAAGAACGTGTGAGGAAAAATCCCAGAACCACAAGGGGGGATCTAGTGAATGACCTGCAGAAAGCTGGGACCAACGTTACAAAGGCTACCATCAGCAACACACTACGATGCCAGGGACTCAGATCTTGCAGTGCCAGACGTGTCCCCTTGCTGCTTTTCAGTCCATATCCAGGCACGCCTGGTTTGCTAGAGAGCATTTGGATGTTCCAGAAGAGTATTGGGAGAATGTCATATGGTCAGATGAAACCAAAGTAGAACTATTTGGTAAAAACACAATTCGTCGTGTTTGGAGGACAGTGAATGCGGAGTTGCATCCAAAGAACAATTATACCAACTGTGAAGCATGGGGGTGGCAACATCATGCTTTGGGGCTGTTTCTTTGCAAAGGGACCAGGACGACTGGTCCGTGTACATGAAAGAATGAATGGGGCCATGTATTGTGAGATTTTGGGTGCAAACCTCCTTCCATCAGCAAGGGCAATGAAGATGAAACGTGGCTGGGTCTTTCAGCATGACAATGATCCCAAGCACACTGCCAGGGCAACAAAGGAGTGGCTTCGTAAGAAACATTTCAAAGTCCTGGAGTGGCCTAGCCAGTCTCCCGATCTCAACCCCATCGAAACCTTTGGAGGAGTTAAAAGTCCGGTGGTTGCCCCCGACAGCCCCAAAACATCACTGCTCTAGAGGAGATCTGCATGGAGGAATGGGCCAACATACCAGCAACAGTGTGTGCCAACCTTGTGAAGACTTACAGAGAGAACGTTTGACCTCTGTCATTGCCAACAGAGGATATACAAATAAAAGTATTGAGATGAACTTTTGTTATTGACCAAATACTTATTTTCCACCATTATTTGGTGTAAATAAATTCTTTGGTAAAAGTCAGACAAAATGATTTTCTCAATTTTTTTTTCACATTTTGTCTCTCACAGTTGAGGTCTACCTATGATGTCAATTAACGGCCTCTCTCATCTTTTTAAGTGGGAGAACTTGCACAATTGGTGACTGACTAAATACTTATTCACTTCATATATATATATATATATATATATATATATATATATATATATATATATATATATATATATATATATATATATATATTATTTATTTATTTTTTGATTTATTGTTTATGCCATTTTCTAATTTTCACCCCCAACAATTCTAGACATGCCAAATACCCATTCCCTAAGTTGTCTCCCACATCACATGCCTGCTTTTAGCGCCAGGGAGAGAAATCGTCCATATGTTTCCTCCAAGTCATGTGACGGAATGCCTACTGCCTCTTTTCGAACTGACGCCATTTGTATTACTGGGCAGCCAAATACTCAGAGGAAAGCATTGCATCCCCAGCTCCAATAACAACAGCTAACAGACACCTGTGTTAACCAGCATCACACTGGGTGTGATGTGGGGAGAGCACCATCTACCCACCCGGAGCATGGCCAATTTTTTTCTCTCAGCCCGCTGGCAAATGTGTGATGGCCAATTTGGCCAATATCTTTGGGTGGTAGTGTGATATGTAGCCAATAACGTCTGCAGCAAAGATGGGCTAAAGTGCTGGAGTTCATAAAAATGCCAATAAGAGGGAGTGGAAGGTAGATGTTTCTAATAAAGTTAACAGTATTGGAAGGTGTATACTGTATTCGGGTGTGTATCAGTGTGTTTATGTGTTTGTAAAAAAGAGGTTTCTCCTCACTACTCCATGTTTTATGCAGCCAGCTCATCCGAACCTCTTCTCGACATGGTCCCTCAGCTGTGCTGTAGCATTGATTTCATTCATTCCGTAAAAATAGGCTTAGAGAAAATATGGAGCAACATTCAGGTAACGTATCCAGGTCTCCATGAACTCCTTTCTCTCATTGATCTGCAGCTTTCAGATAGAAACTGTGCCCCTGGGAGGAGTAGGATCGAGGCAGCATGAAGAATAAAAACAGGATAGCACTTTATTCCTTCAGAGAATAAGACTACTGCTGCCCATCTTACTGCTATTCGTTGAGTCATTAAAGCAAGGCTGTTATTTCTGCTTATTGAAACAGAACTGTGAAGATGTGAAGATGGCCCAGAACCTACAATACACCCTGTGTAATGTTACCCAGCTAAAATTACACAGGGTTAAATGTATGAGTGTTGTTCAGTGTTCTCCTGATGGTAGACTTGGTGTAACATTAGCCAACGTGAGAAATGCCTTTACTTGCTCAGAAGTTACTTTGGGTTCATTTGTGAGCTTGTGGACTATTACCCGGCTTGCCCTTGCCGTGATCTTTGTTGGTCGAGCACAAGGGCAATAATGCTCTTGAATTTCCTCCATTTGGACACAATCTGTCTGACTGTGTACTGGTGGAGTTGAAACTCAGAGGATATTGTTTTGTAGGTTCAGATACTTTTGCCATTCACAGGTATGTAATACTGGATCACTTGGCTATAAAAAACAAACAAACAAACAAACAAATAAATAATAATGTAATATTTTTGTCTAATTTGTTTGATTTGGTTGAAGTTTAAATTCAACTTTACATTTTAAAGGGTTCACAAATGTCCAAGCACCACTGTGTATTATATTCTATATTCTATAATATAATTTTTATCTCCATATATATATATATATAGTATATATAGTTAGTATATATATACATATATATATGTTATATATATATATATATATATATATATATATATATATATATATATATTTTTTTTTTTTTTTTATCCAAAATGTCCTTAATTATAAGACACAAATTCATTCTCTTAGTTTGTAATATTTAAATCCACATAGTTTTATTTGTTAATGTAGAAAACAGTAGTGTTTTTTTACAGTAACTAAAAATATTCTTATTTTTATATTTAATAATATTGGAAAGTGTTTGCAAATTTTGGAAAGCAAGTGATGTATGATCTACATGTGTGTGTGTGTGTGTGTGTGTGTGTGTGTGTGTGTGTGTGTGTGTGTGTGTGTACTGGGGGAGGCTGTAGTTGCAGTGTTTAATTCACCATGTGCTCTGAGGGCAAACGGAACAAGGACACTGCACTTTTCCGACTACTTCATTAATCAATCAACCAACTTAGCAAATTCATCTAATTAAGCACTAATTACTTATCTGGGCACCACGCCAACCAGCACCACGTTCACTTCTTGACTCCTAAAATCAAACTGGATCTCACATAGAAACATCCACAGGTCAATTGTTTTAGTCCAAAAATACCATGTATTTGGTCAAAGAAGAATTGACAAAATGGTGCTTGGAGATAATGATGGATATTATCCTGCAGTTTTTGAAATTTTTAGATCTTATAAAACACAAATGACTGGAAAAATGGTCAGAATTCCTCACTGTGGTTAATGTTGGGTTTAGAATAAGTGTTAGGGTTAGGATTAGGTGTAGAATAAGGTTAGGTTAAGGTTAGATTTAGGTATAGATTAAGATTAGGTCTGTGTTTAGTTTATGGTGTAGGTAAGGTAAGATAAAGGTTTGATGTAGGTGTACGTTAAGGTTAGTTTAAGATTAGGTTAACGTGTTTATTAAGGTGTAGTTTAAGATTAAGATGAGGTGTAGATTAATGTGTAGGTCAAGGTTAGGTTTAGGTGTAGATTAAGTGTAAATTCAGATTAGGAGTAGGTGTAGGTTAATGTGTAAGTTAAGGTTAAGTTTAGGTGTAGATGAAGGTGTAGGTTAAAGTTAGGGTTAGGTGTAGATTCAAGTGTAGGTTAAGATTAGGTTCAGGTGTAGATTAAGGTGTAAATTGAGGTCAGGTTTAGGTGTAGATTACAGGTTAGGATTAGATGTTGGTTAAGGTTAGGTTGAGGCATATATTAAGGTGTAGATTAAAATAAGTTTAAGGTATAGATTATAGGTTTAGATGTAGATTGAGGTTTAGGTTTAGTTTAGGTTTAAATGTAGGTTAGACTGTATATTAGGATTAGGTTTAGGTGCAGATTAAGGTGTAGGTTAAGATTAGGTTTAGGTGTATATTAGAAAGTAGATTAAGGTTCAATTAGGGTGTAGAATAAGGTGTAGACTCGTGTAATCAAATACATTTTTAGTCTTTGTGTTTTTTGCTTGATTACAGTAACACTGGGTTTGATGAGTCAACGCTCCGTTCAGTTCTTTTGTGTCCATTCAGGGAGGACGTGTCCTCTAAACACAATGAGTCCTTTTACAGGGAGCAAAAGGAGGTCAGTTCCAAATCTAAGTCAGTCCTCAATCTGAGTTCTTGACTCCCAAGCAGCAAGAAAACACTTCAGTCCCTCTTTAAAACAGGCTGAGATTTTTTGGGGGGCTGTGTCCCAAATCATTATCCCTTCTAATGCAACGTAAAGCACCCTGGTACCAATGAAGTCTCTGTGAGCCTCAAAAAATCCCATCACAACAAACTTAAAACCTAAACTGTTAAGCACCACAAGTGTAAACAAACTGCCACAGGGGCAGGAAAAGAATCATTTACATTCCCCTGCAAAAGTTTGGTCACCCCAGTTAAAAATTGTACATAGTGAAAATAAGTGACCAAATCCTCTACAGAAAACCATCTTAGACATCACAGTTCTGCACAGTCTTTCTATTCATTTCTATTTATTTGCAGAAGGTATTCATTTTACTTTATGTGTAATGAATATAAAATTCATTCATAAAATCAGTTGACTTTGTCTTCAGTAAAGTGCTGTTTGCAACATTTGCATCCCCCCAGTATGTTCAACAGTGTCCTTTGACCAAGGGTGCCCAAACTTTTGATGACTTGATGTGCAGTGATTTTTAGTCACATTTATACAGTACAGTTCATTATTTTTAGTAAAAGAGCTCCAAATATGATGTTTTTTTTTTGTTTTTTTGCATTTAGTCTTTGCTTTGGAAATACACGTTTACACAGCTTTCCCATCTAGAAGCTGTGTGCGTGACTGGAGCAGGGGGGGCCCACAGTAATCACATTCACTGGCCAGCTATGCCAGTGAAATCATTTGGTAGCATTTGCTACAAGACAAACCAAATCACACAATATATAAAGAATAAATACACCACATCAATTAGTGTAGCACCACCCTCTTCATCATCTGCCTTCCCCACCCAGCCTCTAGTGTGTTGGCACCCTAATCAGCAACACACAGGCTCATTGTGGGTGGGATGTCACTTTTTCCAGTCCACCAGGAACCTCATTTGATAACAACCACAGATTTACATCCAAACACTAGTTATTTAAAGAAAGAACAGGTAACTGGGGTTGAACAGCAATGAATGGAGGGTTTAGAAAATAAGGTGGAGTTTAGGATTAAAGGAACAGACTGTATCAAGTACTTAGTACTTACATAACCAACAGGTGTGAAGAACCATTTGATTGGCAAGTCAGTGGTCAGTCCACTCAGACTTGCCATATCTATCTAGACACACACACACACACTCACACACACACACACACACACATTCTTCAGCAGCCCTACCAGTGAGAGGTTTTGGCCCAGCTCCTCAATGGTAAGGCCAGTAGTGTCTTCCTCCAGTTCTGTCTCACAATGATCAAGCATACGGTTCTTAGGCCCATCCTGCCAGCCTTGTTTGCGGTCCAGTGCAGTGCGCCAGGCCCGCTGAATCCTGTGAAAATAAACAAGCCATTTTAATCAAAACAACCACAAAAGGTACTAAATCATAAAATATATTCTGACATAAGTACATGTAAATCCTCTAATTTCAAGCCCACATCAATTCTTCTAAAGCTAATAAGCTTTAAAATTGACAATTTGCTGGACAGTTTAAGGTGGAAAAAATCTTCTTTATGAAAAGTTGGGACAAAAGTAATGGGTGTCCACAAAACGTTTGGACATATACTGTCCTTAATAATGAATTCTGCTGACTTTCTGTAGATTTACATTGGTTACATAGATTTGCTCTGAGGTAGCAGCCACATTCCTTCACATAACATGCATTATAGACCTACCTGTTGCAGAGCATTGTAGGACTATTGTTCCACAGTAAAGAAAACTGCCTCGGAGTCAGATAATGTTTATCTCTAACCTTAATGCATGAGCAGTCTAGAGGCTAAATCTGTTTATCTTGAATCAATAATACAATAATTACAGCAGAAGTATCCTGTTGTAATACACCACCCAGAAAAATACGAAACAAATCCAACCATCTCCTGCTGATGCCTTCCTCCCTGACCTGAGTGACCTTACAGGACCCTCGGAAAGCAATTCATATCGACTGCAGCAAATGGCCACTGGGCAAATTAAATTACAGGCGATTGTGTGCAGGTTCAGAAGCAATGTGTTTGTTTTGTCCTCGCTCCATCACCAACACAGGCTTCCAGACTCATGTTCCTGCAGAGTGGCTTTGGAGTGGGTTTATGTGGGTCGCTCACCTGCCGATGAACCCTAATCCAGCTACAGAAACCCAATCAAGGAGCTAAATTACATTAGCGACAGGCTGGGATCGATAGGGACGAGGACAGGAGAGACATGCTTGAGCAAATTAGCCAAAGAGATCACAGCAATAATAACACCAGGAGTGGGGAGGAGGAAGGAGGGGAGGAGGACGTCAAGTCCAATAAGTAAACAAAACTGGAACAATAGTGAAGGTCAAATCAGGTGGATCAATAGAAGAGTCTACAACACAATATACAGGAGTATGAAATCCCAATAAGCTCATTTAAAACAACATTAGTTTGAGGATTTCAGGATCACTAGGTCCATAACTTGGTGCAAAATGTTCTACTGACCATCCTGGATGTATTGTCCAATCACAGTACAGTGATAGATTCACAGTACTGACCAGCATTTATTATGATCATATCACACAAAACATCTGCTATCTTGGTTCAAAAGTTATGAAGTGACATGTTTTAGGAACTTTTCATGAAGCCTCATCCACTAGATAGATCCTCCATCTTGAGTGGTGTCCCCAAGATTCAATCTTAGGTCCTACTCTTTCTAATTTATTAGCTCACCATTCAGGCAATCTCAATGTTCAGCTACTCTTATATCAAAAAAATGCACAAATCAAATCTGGGGATTTTGCTCCCGAATGCTGAATGTTCCCAAATTCATCAGACCAATCAATTTGATTTACAGCCCTGTGAACACCAGAATTGTCATCTTGGAATATAGGGATAGGAATGTTATTTTCCTCTGTAAGATGATGAGCAAAAGGCAAAACCTGGTTATCCAGCAGCTCAACATAGGAACTGTGGTTCATCATCACTGTCACCTCAAGCAAAGGATACATTTCTGCATAATTAAAACAACCTCAGAACATGGCAGAGTGCCTTCAGCTTGAACCACACCTTCACACAGTCTTCACTGGAGGGTTCCTTGGGTCTATGATGAACATGATGCCCAGCACCATTCACATACAGGCAAAACAACAAATTCATCTTAGCAGAGAACATGTTAAATTGTAGCCTGGCTTCTTATATATTGATTGTCTGCATTCCCTGTCGAGTGTTGTTCAGAAATTGGTTGTGAAGGACCTGCATTGACTACCAGAAGCAATTTTGGCTTTTCATTCACAAGCTGTGAAACACACCAGCCAGATTTTTTGCCAGTGCTTGTAAACCCATAAGGGCATATGGTTTGATACACCTGCAAACCCCTCCTTCCTTCACACTATGGCCTTTGTCACACCCAAATTCAATGCCTTCTTTTAGCCAGCCATTAACATCTGCTTTGTGACCAGCTGTTAACACACTGAACAAGAAATCACTGTACCCAAACTTCTCGATCTATGAATCCCACTGCACACCCTGCAGGAATTTATAGGCCAATCATCATGTGCAACGAAGTCCGCAGGAGCCTGAAGTTACTACCACTTTAAACATGCTGTTTTTTTATCGTTCTATCATTTCTCATTTATTTGATGCAATGTAGAGTCATATCAGTATATCGGGGTCCACTGTATGGACAAAAGTATTGGATGTTCCACATACTGGAGCATTTATGGTATCCCACTCTAAGTAGGAATGAATATGGGTATTCTCCACTTTGCTATAACAGCTCTAACAGCAGGTTTAGAACGCAGTTATATTTTAGCAGAGCACTGGAGACATACCTGCACTCTGCTTCATGAAAACCTCCGTCATGAAAGTCTTTTTTAACAGATTTCAACATATTGACATTTATTTATTTTTTTCATTTATGAATCCAGATGAATCCAAAGTTGAATTGTTTGGGCACAGTAACAGAAGACATATGTTGTGCACAGCATTTGAGCACAAGAACCTCATACTAACTGTGGAGCATGGGGGTGGAGGTGTCATGGTTTGAGGCTGAGTTACTGCAGCAGGGCCTGGAGAGCTCTCCATTATAGAAACTACTATGAAATCTTCACTGTATCAGAGGGGGTTTGGGGAAAATGTGAGACCATCTGTCCAAAACCTGAAGCTGAAGAGAGACCAGGCAACTTGACAATGACCCCAAACCTTCCAGTAAATCCAGTCCAAGTCAAAGCCTTGATTATAATCCTATTAAGAAACTATGGGTGATTTGAAATGGCTGAGAAAGCCCACAAACATCACACAGCTGAAAGAATTTTGGATGGAGGAGTAGGAAAAACGTTCTCCAATCTGATGTCAGAGACTAGTAGACAGTCATAAAGGGTTAAATAGCAGACATAAGGTATAGGGTGTCCTAACTTTCTTTTCATTAGTTGGTCAATTATATCAGCTTTTTTCTATGGACATTGTAAGGATGATCAAATATTGATATGTCCATATGTCTTAATAAAGAATGGGGTGTCCTAATTTTTTCACACGGTGGTATAGTATATCATGGTCAATTTTCTCCCCACTCCACACCACCCCCCTCAGGTAAGGTCAGAGAAAACACTGAAACACTCACACTCTGGCCTTGCTCTCCCACACCAGCTGTTGCTCCCAGCGCCGGGGACTGTTATCTTCCCCCTCAGTCCGCTGATGGCGGTTCCTATGACAACAGACAGGACTGGACATGGGGTGCAGCACGTTGTGAAGTTGAGATTAACATTTGAAAGGGGAAAACCCGGCGCCACTTGAATCTGAAGTGAGTGATTTGGAGCTGCTGGTTTTGAGATGTGCTTAAATGTGAAAAGTCACCTGTCGCTAATCCTGTTATGATGGCACCCATTGTATATCTCCTGTTTTGGCACCACTAACATCCTAAAACAATCATTCAGGTAGTACACTCACCTCTCCATCCTGGAGCCTCCCAGTCCTCCACCACTGTGGTTGCAGAAGCGATGATACTTGCGTCCTTCCTCCTACAACAGCCCAAACCAATTAGTGGCCAGTTTCAACATTCTAGGACAGTATGAATATCAAAGAATGGATTAGAACATTCCAGAATAGTGTGAATATCAAAGAATATTCTAAAACACTGAATGAACGGAACATAACATTCCAGAATATTGTGTTTAAAGAACATTGCAGACTTGTGTATAAAAGGGTGTGCATTGTAAACCAGTGTGAATAAGGGTGTCTAGAACCAAATGGATATAGAACAGCGAGCATGAGAAGCTACAAGAACAGCATGATTAGCAAAAGACACAGAACAGTGTTAATGGACAAGAACATACAAGCTTGATCATACTGGTTGTCTAACTTGATCAGATAATGCTGGTCAACCAGCTTGGTGATGCTGATCAAGCTTGGTCATACTGGTTGTCTAGCTTGGTCAGGTCATGTTGGTCAACCAGCTTGGTGTTGCTGGTCAAGCTTGATTAAACTGGTTGTCTTGCTTGGTCATATCATACTGGAGTACCTGCTTGGTGGCGCTGGTCAAGCTTGATCATACCAGTTTTCTAGCAAGTTCGAGTCATGCTGGTCAACCAGCTTAGTGATGCAGGTCAAGCTTGATAATACTGGCTATCTAGCTTGGTCAGATCATGCTGGTCAGTCAGCTTGGTGATGCTGGTCAAGCTTGATCATACTTGCCAGCTAAACTCAAAGCAAACCACAGCCTATGCTGGACAACTAGCTTGTGTGTTTCGCATCTAAATGTGGGATCCATCACATCTACATCTTGTATATGGTTCTTTAAAAACGGTTCTATTGTCAAAGAACACGCTTTCAGTACAATACAGAATCTTAATTTCTGAGAATATTACCATAAACAAGCACGACAAAATGTTTTCCTTGGAAAATAACACACGTTCCCGCTTTCCTTCCATGTCGTTAGGTAGCTGAGATTCTATCCATCCCGGTGTGAGCCAAATGAGATGCCAACAGGTAGTAAAGCACTCTATAAATCGGCTGCCTGATGCCGCAGACGGAAGCTGCCGTTCCCAGACACAGCAGCCGGCTGTCAGTGGGCACTGCCAAATCTGTGATTTGTAGACCCGAGTCTCTGTGCTCAGATGGTTTAGAGTACGGCTCATCTTGGTTCCAGCAGTAATGAGCTCTGGAGAATGACATCAATGACTTCTGGAAACGAATGAAGTGCATTTTGATTGGGCCCTGGACAGCTGGAGTAACAGTTCTGTAAGCTGATAACATACTGCCAAGTTCGGGAACAGTCTGTGCTGTATATGCAAGTTGCTAGCAAAATGCAAGGTTAGACTATGGCCTAAGCCTCCCTGTCTCCAAATCTGGGAGGCCACAGCACTCCAGTTTAACATTTCATCTACACTGAAATGCACTATATTGACAAAAGTACTGGGACAGCTGCTCATTTGTTATTTCTTCTGAAAGCGTTGGTATTAACATGGCCTTGTATTACATTTTGGAATTAGTGTTGCTGTAAAGATCTGATTGTATTCATCCACAAGAGCTTTAGTGAGGTCAGGATTTTGGATGATCACCACCCCACCTCATCTCCACCTTTCCAAAAAAAAAAAAAAAAAAAAAAAAAAAAAAAAAAAGAGCAATGGCTGGAGCATGGTGCCAAGAGTTTCATGTTTGTTTATCTTCTCCAGAGAGTCCTATTCTATTGGCAGTACATCTCGAGTCAAAGGACTAGACAAGTTGTGTGTGTGTGCATTTGCACATCTGTGTCAGCAATGGGTGCAACTTAAAGTTGCTGAATGCATTCGTTAGAAGGGGTGTCCAAAGACATGTGGAGGTGTAGAGTATTTGTCAGTGTTTGATTGTATTACAATACAATCAAATCTATGGTATTACTGTAATATCTGTAATACATGTTCATTATTGCCTAGATTTGCCCTAACAGGGTAAGTCAACCAGCTGGATGAGCTGTAAATCACACACGTTTTATACAAAATACAAAATACATTTCCTAATGTGACGATTAAAGCATTGAAGACATTTTTTAAAAACACACTGAAGATACTGGCACATGTAAAGTGCCTCTCAGCCAATCACACTGTGATGTGCAATCTAACTGTGGTGTAATCTTATCACACAGTCCTGAGTGTAGATTCTCATTCAATTCTAAACTGTGACCGCACCCGTCACACACGCCAGACACATGTAGGCTATTCCGAGCCTGATCTTTCCTCCCAGTCTCCACAGAGCACCATCTGAGTGCCTGAACATGCTCAACATTGATCGAACGTCAACACCCACCCTGTCCCTGAGCACGGGGTGTAACAGATGTAAAAACAAGTAGGAAGAGTGTGTGTGTGCACCTATATGTGTGTGAGCGAGAGAGTTAGGCCTGATTAATAACTTTGGGTGAATTTCACAGATGGGGCCGCCAGGGCCAGTAATAGGAATAATAAATCTATTTCTTCTTAAATAAAGTGTTTAATAAGTAAAGGAGAGTTTCAGCTGGGGGTGGGGGGGGGGGGCAGCCTGGGGTCGCAGAGAGATTATTATACTGTGTTAGAATGGATGGGTTTAACATGGAGTGGAAGTTGGATGGTAAGAACTATGTGTACCACACACACTCAAATGCCAACCCAGGGACATATACTTGATGAGTTATTAAAAATAATTGTTTACTCAAGGTCTTGTTCTTTCAACAGGGGACACGCTTAAGAGGGAAGAAAGTGCTTGAAGCATTAATTCATTAGGTCAGAAGGAGAAGGCCTTCACACCGCCCTCCGTACTTCATATGAAATACTGCTGCTGCTGTTTAGAGGTCATGCCTGTTGTACAGTATAGCCATTAGAGTCGGTGTAAAACCCAATGGGTTTACAATAAATTGCCACTTTATCAGAAACTATATATACAGCCATCAACCATAATATTATGTCCACTTTGTTTCTACATTCACTGTGCATTTTATCGGCTCCTTTTTCCATACAGGAGCACACTATACTTCTGTAATTACAAACTGTAGTCCATCAGTTCTTCAATATTTAGGACCCCACAGGACCACCACAGAGCAGGAATTATGTGGGTGGTGGGTTGAGAGACAGCAGTGCTGCGCTAAACTCATCAGAGTCACTGCTGGTCTGAGAGCAGTTCACCAACCAGAAATATCCAAACAACAGTATCCTGTGGGAAGCATCCTGTGAGCACCGGTGACTAGAGGGTGACCTACACAAACTGTGGAATGAATGGATGGAATGGAATTGAATTGAATACATTCAAGCTCTGGCTGGGGGCGTCCAAGAGACATCTGGAACCAGGATTTGTTCTTCAATCTAGCTCACATGATCTCAATTACTTTCTTCAAAATGAGAACTTCTTCCTTTTTACTGTATTTATTTTCACTTGCATCTTTTCTAATGTGCATCTGCATCTGGTCTGGAGTTTCTACACTAAACTCTCTTATTGATCCGAGGAATAAATTTATATATTGGAATTAGTTGTCAAAACCATGAAAATCTGCACTATTAGAACCCTCGTGTTGTCATGTTCCTTGTTGTCTGTCCCCATATGTTCCTAAGCACATGTTGTGTCTGTTTTTTCTCCTTGTCTCCTCCCTTGCTCCACCCATTCCCAGCTGTGCCTCATTTGTAACCCTGCCCCTTCCTTATCATGTCCCAGGTGTGGTCAATGTTGTGTTGTATTTAAGACCCTTTGTCTCAGCCTGTCTTAGTCAGTCCTTTTGTTTTTGTCATGGTTTTTGTCTGTAGGTCCTGTCTGTGTATGGGTTTGTTAGTTTTGTTTATCAGTTAGTCTTTTCAGGCTAGCTCCTGTTTGTTTATCTGTTTACCTGTTTGGTCAGTGTTTATCAGCTTGTTTCGTTTTGTGTTTATTTTCATTAAATCTTCAACTCCAGCCTTTACCTCTGCTTCTAGTCTTTGTATACATCTGTTCAGCTCACCAACCTGACAGGTGTTCAAAACTGGAGACAGATTTTTAAATAATATTTTAAAATATTATTGATTACTTATTAGAAGGTAATATTATATTTTGTCAATTTCTTGTTGTTCTCAAAGATATACCAAAACTCACTGATTGGATGAGCATTTCTAAACCTAAATAACATACAGAAAGATTTTTTTTCCAGGGGAAATGATGCTCCACTCCTGTAAAATTGTCAGAACATGCCAGTGTAAATGAAATCTGTTGGCAAGACAGAACATCAAGGGTGCTGATTATCCTGGTTAATAGTGGATTCATTTGATATTTAATGACAGCAGTGGGGTATCATCAGACCCCTAGGCCTCCAAAGAACACCTAAACATTTCTGGGAATTAAGAAAATCTATTTCTTTTTTTTTATTCAGTAGAATTATGCTCGTGTTTTAACTGCAACATCACAAAACTAATCACCTTTTTCTTGTTTTTATCAGCATGGATAAATTGGTAAACTGCTAAAGGGAAGATCATCCAATCAGGATTTTGTATGTTAAACAGCTAAATACAATCTTCAACTGGCTGGGAAAACTTTTTCTTTTTTTTGTACAATTGAAGGTCATCAGATCAAAAACACAATTTGGAAATGAAAGAGGTATCAGGAAAGGCACATCCCAGATACAAGACAGACTTATTGTATTCATTCAAGTCCAGCTCAGGAAGATCAGGAGTGTTTGGAGCAAGTAAGCTGCAGTACTAACAGTCGAGCTCGGCAAGGGCGGAGCAAGTAAACCGGGCTGCCAACTGTATTGTCAAGCATGTTAGACTATTTAAATCTGCCATGAATTTCTGAACATGATTCCGAATCAACCCTCCTCTTCAGAGATGCCACATGAAGGTTGCCTTTCTGAAGGGATGCACTTATAGAGATTGGAAAGCTCTTCTCAGCTCCTTTTACTCAATTGTAGGCTCCCAGGGTCGGTATTTACAGCATAATCAATGAAATTTAAAAATTAAAAAAGCTGAATAAGCACTAGCACTGGAAAAAACAGCATCTCATGAAGGTCTTGTCTCACTGTGTTAACCCTTCCTTCTATTTTATGAACTCTGTATTTCAATTTCCCACACAGCTCTGAGTACCAGCAACCAAACAACACACCGAACTGAATAAGAGGCTTGTACTGTTTTAATGAAAACAAAAGAGGTGTTTATGTTTTTGGTTTTTGGCAGCAAGCTTGATGGATCTCTGAATTCTAGTCTGTACTAACTATCTAAGCATAGTTGGATAAGAGAACCTGACAAATGTCAAAGGTAAATGTAATGCAGCGTTAACATTCTAGCAATGGTGACCATAATTTTTCCCCCAAAAAATCTCTTGACTCTTGATACATATGGACAGCCCCGGGTTTAGAATATTGTGCTGTACTTTAGCACTTTAACATGAACTAATTTACCAATACCAATAACCTAAATGCCGAGTACGGCCAAATCATCTAATTTAACATTTATGTAATGAAATATTAAAAATATACATAAAATTTTGCCCATTTATTAACTGTGCAGAACTGATAGAGTATGAAATATCAAGTGTAATCCTGCCCGAAGAGGACACTGATATGTCTACTGAGCAGGCCAATCTCTCTCTCTCTCTCTCTCTCTCTCTCTCTCTCTCTCTCTCTCTCTCTCTCTCTCTCTCTCACCAATCATTGTACATCACTGCAATCACAAAGCAAATTCCCAGACATTTCAAGTAAATTACAAACCTAAACGATGTGTCTGAGAAAAAGAGGATGTCTGTTCACTGATTTTAAATTCAGACTGTATTATTCTTATATGGGGATGTAATTTTTTATCGTTTTTATGGACAGCAGACTCTTAAAACGTTCCTACCTAGCATGCACCTCCCATCTCATTAATTTATATCAAAATTTCTTATCTCAGGTGAATCATTTATTAATTTCACAGACATTTTATCTACATTCATCATCAAAAATATTGTTGCAGAAATGTATTAGTAGTCAAATAGTTGCACCCAGAATGAATCATGGGGTTGCAGTGCTATTGGGAAGAAAGATAAAGGTCACCAGGAACAAAACATTTGACTGATATGGGCAATATTTATTGAGCTACACAAACAGAAGTAGTGTTTCTCAGTATAGGGTTGGGTATTACACAACATGCCAGATGTCTCAGCATGGAGTTGTCAAGGATCCTAATAGTGTCCTGTGATAATCCATCCCATGCAGCTTGAAAATTCTCCCTCGGTTCCTGCAGATTTTGTGATGGGGCTGGAGTGTCGATAGCACATCCAATAGCATCCCACACATTTTCGATCAGAAATAGGTCTGACTAGCTATGGCATAGTATCTGTGTCTTCAAGGTGAGCTCTTGAGATGGCAGGAATATGCAGACAAGCATTGTCCTGCTAAAATAGTGCACACGAGTGTGTGTTCAGAATTAGTAGTGCCACTGGTTACAGGACCTCATTAATGTCAAAGTGCCTCTAACGAAGGCAAAAGGTGATCTGGCATCATACGAAACTGCACCCCATGCCATGGCACCAGGCCTTTTGGACATGAGACATGTGGTGGCCATCTTGGCACTGACCAGGGTGCCTCCACAAATAAATTATTTGGTCATCTCAACCAAGACAAAAGCTGGACTCGCCACTGAAGATGACCTGCTGCCATTCACAAGTGTATATTATGTACTACATACTCACTAGTTAGTGTTGCTAGTGGGGCTTTACCAGTCCAGACTTTACCTTTCTCTTAAGCTTTCACAGGCATATATTACAATCTTTGCTAGACTAGAGTATCAGGACTGTTTTCATGCTCAATTAGAGAATATCATTCAGCATGATCTGATCCAGCTGCCGCATCGGCTTCATTTGCACAGGCGATGTTATCGGCCCTCCCAGTCCGGGGGAAATGTTGAATCAGGGGAAAGAGCTGTATTTGTAAAGACGGCCATTAATTGGAAAATTGGAAATCAATTTACATGAGCGGCGCCAGCAGCAGGCCATCATTCAGCACCACAGTCACAGGTTTCTCACTGGCCCAAACCAGAGGAGGGGGAAATATCTGTGTGGTGGATATGGTCACGTGAACTGAATAGTAATTATAGCAGCATCACATACTGTAAATGACACAAGTGGAACACATTCAAACAACCGCAGTCTGCAGGTGCTCAGAGATAAAAGATCAGTGCTGGCACTCAAATATCTTTCTTGAGAGCTAAAAAGACAAACACTTGCAAATGTTCCTCTTGTACACTCTGCATTTACACTGATGGGACACAGAATGAGATATCATCCCTGTCGACGCCTGGTAGCTGTACACTGTGTGAATATTTTCTGAAAAATGGATAAAGAGGTGCAATCCATAATGACCTAGACTAAAACCTGTTCGTAGCGTATTCGAATGCACCAATCCATAATTATGATCAGATATTGGTACAAATATTAACAAAATTAGCTGGTATCGAATAATAAGGCTGATCCATGAGACCCGTACATTCACTTGAACTCAGTACTCTAGGCTTAATAGCTCAGCATCAGAGTAACCTACAGACATGATACATATATCATAACAAACAACAAAACACACCCTGTTTAAACCCTGTTCACTCGTCATCTTTAAGCAAGCAATCCAGCTCAGACAAAACAGGCGAATAGGAGAGGGGAGCAGAGGATCTTAACCACAGTCACAAAGACACTCATGGCTGTACACACAGCTGTAGTGACACCTCTCTAGCACCAAGTGTCCAATACCAACAGATTTCATATTTAGTCACTATATAATGGAATATGTCAGAGGTAAATCCCACTCTGGGGACAATTAAATGTCCTGTTTAATTAAATGACACTGAGTGGTTTAAAGGCTCCAGCAGCACTGCTGTGTTTGATCCACTCGTACCAGTGCAACACACACTTCACCATTTCACTGCAGTGCTGAGAATGACCCACCACCCAAATAATACCTGACCTGTGGATTAAAGGAGGAGTTAAAGGAGACTAACAAAGTGTGCAGATGGAATATATGGTGTGAAATTACAGAACTACAAAGTGCTCCTGTATGGTAAGAGGAGCTGATCAAATGGACAGTGAGTGTAGAGACAAGGAGGTGGTCATAATGTTATGGTTAATTAGCACAAAAACATGCAAATGCAACTAATGTCAACATTTACAGTTTGTAAAGTCAACAAACCCCCTCAGTGCATAACTGATTCCCCCAAAATCCTGTTTCAATCCAACTGACAGTTAAACCTATCATATCGATTTGGTACATTTTGGCCACTTTCTACGAAGAGAGAGAGAAGGATGGACAAATAAGCAGAGAGAGAACAACAGAGTGAGAGAGACAGACAGAGAAATAGAGACAAAGACTAAGAAATGTGGTTAAGTATGAAGGATCCCACTCCATCAGAATGCCAGCCGGACTCTGCAGGCAGGTCCCACGGTGCCATCAAACCCATGGTGCAGCGTTTTGGAGAGCATATGGCGCTGGCACAGGCTTCACCACTTCCAGCGCTGTGCCAGAATGCAAAGCTTCATCCAATTAAACCCGGCACTGATTCATTTAGCCCTGGCGAAACGGACCCCTAGCTTTGCCTGAAACAACCCCCCACCCCAGCGCAGCAAACAGATGGATCCCGTGCGCCGGCCGTGACTAATAAAGTGCAGCTAGGTACACGGCTCACGCCTCGCCACCCGCCTTAAAAATCATCTCCATCATGGCAGGAGTCATGGCACCCTCACCATTTCATAGATAGATTTGCCTGCAGTGCTACAAGAAAAAGCACAAGGAATGAGGGGCACTCTCACTGCGAGGCCGTGAAGATTCCCTGCTTGTTTCGGGAATCTCCTGTCTGAGTGCAAAGGTGCAAAGCTTGCAAGTGCAAGTAAAATATACTGTATTTGTTGAAGGTCTGTAGACACCACCTCATCTACGGTTTCCTTTTGTAGTAACAGCTTTTATCCAACGAGGAAGTCTTTACATGACAATGCTGTGAGGATTTGACTGTATTTTTGGATAATTCATTCTGGATAACAAAACCCACTCCCAACTCATCATAGAGGTACTGAAAGGAGCTACATGACTCCAGATATGGCAGATCTCCTGCTCTACAGACCATTGCAGGGTGGTTCCTTGGAGCCCTTTTTAGTAGGTAATGACCACTGCATACCAGGAAACACTAGACCTGATCCAGTTGTCCAGAAGTCACAGTTTGTTTCTTGTTGGTGTCTTAGATTCTAGATTTTTCCTTTTTTTTCCATTTTTCATAACTATAGAGCTCAAACATTTCATGCCATGACTGATATAATGGGAATTCATGGAATTGCATGACATTTTATTTGATTACCAGCCATCAGAACGACAGAACTCAGGCAAACTCTGTCTCAAGGAGGCAAGACTACTATGGCCCCTCTTACTGCAGTGAACTCTCTGTGCTTCTGAAACTGCCTTTATGCTATAAAAACGACCTCGATCATCTTTACAAACAGACATACAGACTCAAAGTTACCATTAAGCCTACTTGCCCCCTTCTTTACTCTCGACTCCTTCCCTTCCGGCCTAAAGTAGTCTTCAGCAGGAATGTCTAGGCTCCTTTTTGGATGAGACCAATACAGAACTCCCAGTCAGAATGCTAATATACACCATAGCAACAACAGTATTGAGACACCTGCTCACTCATAGCTTGTTATGAAATCAAGGGTGTTAAGAAACGATTTGTTCTTTTTTGTTGGGGTAACTGTCTCTTCTGTCCAGGGAAGACTTTCTACTAGATTTTGGAGTACTGCTGTTGGATGATCATCCCCAAACTCATCCCAGACATATTAGAGCACCATCCATCTTTCCAGACCACAGTTCCACTGCTCCACAGCCCAGTGCCGGGGCTTTATGCTCCTCTAGCCCACACGTGGCATTAGGCATGGTGTTAATAGGTTCATGTTTGTTTATCTGCTCCAGAGAGTCCTATTCTATTGGCAGTACTTCTCTACAGGTGTGTATTTGCAGAGGTGTGTCAGCAACAGGTGACCACCTTTGAAGACCAAAGGTGATGTGGTATCATAAGAAATTGCACCCCACACCAAGACACCAGACCTTCTGGACATGTGTCACGTGACAACAAACTATAGATCTTGGCGTGGACCACGGTGCCTCCACACATGACTGCCTTCTCCAAGACAAACACTACCATTCTGAGTGACTCTGTCCTGATGCCATTGCAGTCATGCACAGATTCCTACGTTAAAGGCCCATTAAAGACATTTTTTTGAATATAAACCCACACCAGTGAAAAACAAGAAACGAACAAGAAAAACATTGGATATAAGATCTTTGTAACCTCAACGAACCATGCAGGAACCTCAAGGAACTATTTAGGAAAGCATGAAGACACAGGCAAGTAACATCCATCAGATCTTGTGACACTGCTGGCTTATTAAGACACAGTCAAGGCTTTCAGCACAGGCAGGCTGTATTCTACATACACTCATCCACTCCTCTGGGAGAACAGAGGAAGCGGAACACGCTTCCGCCATCTAATATCTGTCTGTCTCTTTCTCTTTTCTTCTCTCTCTTTCTTTCTAGCTTGCACTACCTTTCTCCATCTCTGACTACCTCGCAAATGAGGTTTTTGGCTTCTGCACACCAGCACTGGTCCTTCCTTTATAATGTATTTCAGAAGCCATTAACTGTCTCCTGCGAGGCTGCATCAGCGGCTTCAGGCTGGAGCTCGACAAACATCCGCCAACGCACTTGAGCTTGTTGCATTTGCTGCAGATCAGACACACAGTTTCAGCTTTGATTTGCCTCTGACAATCCCCTTAAAGGTTCAAAACGGCTTCTATGGAGGGATGCCATAGACTAACCACTTTTGCTTCCCTAAAGAACATTTCAATCAACAGTTCTTTAAAGACCAATGACTGTAAATGAGTGTGAACTCCTAATGGTTCTAATAATGGCCTGGACAGTTCAAATGTACTGCATGTCCAAATGTTTTTGGACAGCCCTTCTAATGAATACATTCAGCTGCAAACGTTTAGACTTCTCTGAAAAGGAAAAAAATCTGATATGCAAATCAAGCAACTGGTTGACTTGCCCAGTTCGGGTCATTCTAGGCATGAGTTACCAAGAGTTACTCTCACTGCAATAGAACAGAACTAGAATATGCTCATGTTTACTGCACTAAATAAAACACCTCCAAATACACTACATTTCCAAAAGTTTGTGGACACCATTTCTAATCAATGCAACCAGCTACTTGAAGTTGCACCCATTGCTGACTCAGATGTGCAAATGTACACACATACATAGCTTGTCTAATCCCTGCAGCATTAAGCTGCAGACCACAGGAATTGTGTTCTACGAAATGATGATTCTCTATCCAGTGCTTTTGGGATGAGCTGTTAAATGAGGATGAGTCGGGGTGGTGATCATCCAACATCTTGACCTCACTCTTGTTCTTGTTGCAGCGTGTAACTAAATCCTCACGGCAATGACAAAATCCAAAATCTGGTAGAAAGCCTTTCCGTGGGGAGTAGAAACCACTACACAAACACAAGTAGTCTTTATTAATTCCCTTGATTTTGGAAGAAAGGATGAATGAGCCGGTGTCCCAATACTTTTGTCCATATCGTAAAATGTAAAATGCAGAGGCATTAACAGGACAATAGTTCCCTCTTTGCTGCAGGAACAGCTTCTACTCTACTGGGAAGGCTTTACACCAGATGGTGGAATTTTGCATCACTGAACAGTCTAGATATTTGCGGACAGTGAAAATATTACCCGTACATCTCTGTGATGTTTGGTTTGAGCGGTGATTAACTACTGTCCACAGTGAAGGTCAATGCAGTCTTAGGAGTACTATTGATTGCAGGGGGGTGGAAAGATAGATGGATACATGGATGACCGGATGAACAGATGGATGGATGGCCATGAGAACATACTAGGACTGCATTTGAAATCTCCTGCATTTGAAGATCTTGCAAGCATACGGCATCTTCAATGTTACTTGTCAGCATAACAGTGCCTGAGCATTGAACACTGGGAGTAATAATAAACAGCACAGGGGTTAGATGAGTAATGGCAGCATTATTACAGTCGATCAAGCTGTGCCATAGGACTTCGCTCAATATACCAATTTTTGAAGTGCTGAATACATCACACCACAATTAATTATTAATTATTAAAGAGCTGCACTGTGAGCACGGAATACAAGTAACAGTCTGTCTGAAAGCACATGCCAGGATTACACTAACAGTAAAAATCTCAGTACTGAACACCTAGTGTGGTGCTTAAAAGTATGTGAACCTTTAGGTTTAGCAGATAATACGAAGGTGAAATTAGAGTCGGGTGTTTTCAATCGATGGGATGATCTTCACAACATGTGTGATCTTCACAACACGTTTGTGGTAGCGTATCACGTCACAAACAAAGGAAATTTCAAAAGAAGAGCTGTTGATGCTCATCAGGCTGGAAAAGAGTTTGGACTCCTCCAGTTCACAGTCAGAGAGATTGTGTACAAATGGAAGAAACACTCTCCAGCAGGGCTCAACCAACAAAGATCATGTCAAATGATATGGAAACATGCAGTTCATGGCAGGAAACCCACCAACATAACAGAGTTGAAGCTGTTTTGTATGAAGAAATGGGCTAAAATTTGTGCAGGACTAATCAACAGTTACTGGAAATGCCTAGTTGCTGTTATTCCTGCACAAGGGGGGGTCACACCAGATACTGAAAACAAAAGTTCACATACTTTTGCCACGGCACTCCATTGAACAGATGGGGATTTGGGAATTCAAAAGTGATTCGTCTCTCCTAACAACCCTTTGACACCTTTAATTTTATGAGTATGTGGATCTTCTACAGTAGTCAGTTTCACAGAGAGAAGTGGTTAAACTGACAGGAACAGAGAACATGTAAATATCAACAGGTTTAAATGAGTAACCAGTATAGATTAATAGTTTATCTTAAATGCTCATCCAGGTCACCATTCAGTGTCCATGGTGCTGAAACGACAGTCCAACACTCACAATGCAATGATACTAGAGCATCACCTCAGACCACCTTTGCATTAGGTCTTTAATTACCTATCCTCTTTAATGCTTCTAATTAGTGAAAATTCTGGACACTCCAGAGCAGCCGCACACATCAGCCTACACTCTTAGCGAGAAGAACCATTCACCAGATGAAGAAACATTTAAGTATACAAATGCTTCTTTGAGATTTCAGTGGTTCTCAAACTGGACTTCAGGGGCTGTCAGCATGGTCAATATTTTCCCTCTAAACGTCTGAAAAAGATCCTTGAGGAACTTTTCGAGGTTCTTCAATTTGAAACTGTGGATGAACCCTTTAAGGTACTTCATGGAACCTTCAAGAATCTCCAACAACCTTGTCCTTTCCTTAAAGCACCTTAAGTGTTTCCTCCACACTTTCAAATTGAAGAACCACCAAAGCTTCCCCAAGGACCTTGTACTTTACACAGCATATAACCATTGCTTTTACAAGAGTACTGATGAGAGAAACCCTTTTTTAGAAGAGACACTTTTGATTCTCTTTCATTGCATTTTTAGAGCATTTCAATGTTCTTCTGAGCTGGTTCTATACATAACCAATGCCTTTAACATAAGAGAACTTAAAGAACCAAAGGTCCTCAGAACATAATGGCACAAAGGTCACGCTTTCGGTCAGGTCGTGACCAGCACACACCTAGCTCATGTTCTTCTAAACATAAACAATGTTCTCCACATTTATGGCACTCCATCCAACATCCGTTATCATCCAGACCTATCCAACTTCATGCTGCCTCACTAACAGTCTTGTAACTCACAACAGTGTTTCAACATCATTTGCACAGACCCTTGAATTGTGAAGAAACATGGGATGAGCAGGAATCTACAAACTTTTGGATGGTCATTCAATGAAATGCCACCTGATGGTCATCTCATTAGAATCCAGGCATAGATGATGAATGGTGAGCATGCATTCACCATCTGTAGCCGGTTCTAGGGCTCGATACTAAGCAGGCATCAGTATGGAAGAGTGAACCACCTGACTGCATAAATGGTTCTCCTCTATGATGGAAAACAATGTTAGAACCTATTAACCATGTAAAGCATGTTATCTGTACAGTACTGAAAGTGGGTTCTGGACATTTTTAGAGGTAGCTGTTCAACTGCAGTCCAACATCAAACACCTTTTCCATGTAAATCATGCACAACATGAATGCATTCATCTACTTTAAGTTGTACACACTGCTGACACAGACGTGCAAATGCACACACAGCTTCTCTCAGTAGAGAAGTACTGCCAATAGAATAGGCCACTCTGGAGCAGATAAACAAGCTTTATGCCTAGTGTCAGGTGGGATGGAGCTCGTCCAGCACTTTTAGGATGAGCTGGGGAGCTGGGGATTATCCAACATCCTAATTCTAATTCTAGCTCATTTCACTGAATGCAATCAAACCCTCACTGCAATGCTCCCTCCAAAATCTAATGCAATTGTTCTAGTTCCTCCAATAAGGAAAGGAGGACAAACTCTTTTGAAGAGCCTTGAAGGAGCAGGTGTCCCAATGCATTATCCACCTAGTGCATCTGAGACCCTTGACCAAAGCTGGACATTAGTGACCACCTACCTGCGTGATGCACAGGGACAAGCGCTTCCTCTCCGGCTCTCCTCGTGCTCTCGCGTCCCTGCAAGAGGGGGAAAAGGACACGAGCAAAGTTGGGGGTCTCAGTGAAGCCCGCAGAGCATAACGTTACATATGTAACGCGCCCTGCACGCGCCAGACACATGCATCTGTCTGGGGCGATGACATAATTGGGTAAAGGGTGGCCTGCACGAGACAGTCAGTCAGTCAACCAATCAATCAACCAGCCAGAGAGGCGAGAATCCACCCGCGCGCGCTGCAGTAACGGAGCGCGTTACACGCCTACAATGCGTAACAGCGTTACACTGACCGCACAGAGCCGGTCCCCAGCGTCCCCAGCATCCCCGGATCACGTCTGGGTCGAAGTGGCGCGAGCAGGGGATCAGAAGCAGCAGCAGCAGCAGCTCCGACTTCCAGATCCTTCTCCCAGCCAGTGAGGAGCTTCAGGACGCGCGCGCGCTTTTATATCCCGGCGCGTGCACCGTAATCAGCATCAGTCCGGAGGGTCTTCTCCCAGCACGCGCAGGGTGCGCGAGCGTCACGCAGAAGGTAGGCAGGGGGATGACTTGTGGGTGCAGAACATCTCAAAGCCCAAGGTGATATGTGCTCCAGATGTGGTCACGTTTGAAAGGGTTCAAAAAAATCTGGGAACCACATAGAACATTTTTGGGGCTTTTCAAATGAGTTCTTCAAGGGTTCCTTAGTCTTATATGCAACAGAGAACACTGGAATCTTCTGGAATCATAACTGGCTTTTCTAAATGTTGGACAATGTGTTGGTTTCATGTTTTAAGGGTTCCAAAACGTAGAACCTTTTATTTGTTTTTGTTTTTCAAATGGGTCTTTCAAGACTTCTGCTTTTCAAAGGCATGGAACCCTTTTTGTGTGTTCATCCACTTCTCTTAGATGGAAAATCTGCTGTTCTTCCTTGAAAGCTTGTTGTTTTTGACAAGAAACATTTGTGAATAATTTCACAATTTTCAAAGTCCTACACAGAACCCTTTTTGTCCACCAACAGGTGTCTTTCCAGGGTCCTTTGATAAAAATGTTTCTGTATAGGACTGCAGAACAGTTTAAGAACCATCTAAAATCATAAGTGGTAAAATCTGTTGCTGTTTTTAGTAAGAACCATTTTTAAAAGGTTCCACAGTGTTCAGGTCAAAGAACTACACCAAGCCATTTTTCTCTTTTTTTTTAAAGCGCATCCTTTAAAGGTTCTTTACTCAAGTCAGTGGTTTGATATGGGACCTTGAACACTTAAAGAACCATCACAATCCATCAATGGTTCTCTCTATGATGGAAAACCTGTCACTGGTTCTTGAAATTTTGCAAGGAACAATTTTTCCGTGTTCATACACTAAGAGTGGTCATTCAAGGGTTATTCAGTAAAGGGCTATTTTATGATGGAAATCCTATTATATTTGACTCATGAAAGAACCTTTTAAATGATTACACTATTCAAAGTACTACCACAGTACTAACCCCTTTTGGTTGTACTTGTACAGATGAACACTGAAAATTGGCTGAATCTACAGAAATCAAGTGCTTGAAAATTTGGCAACCCTTTAGAATTATTTATATTTCTGCATAAATTTGAGCTAAAATTCAACAGATTTTCACAGATTTCAAGTTCAAAGAGTAAAGGAGGAGAAAGAAGTCAAGCAAATGAGACAAAATGATCATGCATGGCCCACATTCTCTTGAGATTCAGCTCACAGGCAGACAGCCTGATATTTTCCTTTCGAATTTGCAGGTATACGTCTGAATTCACTGTTCCATCCATGATGGCAAGCTGTCCTGGCCCAGATGTAGCAAAATATTCCCAAACCATGATACTACCACCATGTTTCAGAGATGGGATAAAGTTTTTATGCTGTGTTTTTATTTCTCCAAACATAATGCTGCTTCCCATTTAAAACAAAAAGATCTCTTTTGGTTTCCTCCGTTTACCAAACCTTGTTCCAATAGCCTTCTGACTTGTCTGTGTGATCTTTAGTAAACTGCAGATGGGCAGCAATGTTCATTTTAGTTAGGAGCGGCGTTCCTTTTGTAACCCTGCAATGCACACCATTATCAGTCATCTGATTGTCATCCCACTGATTTAAAACACAATCACAAACACATAATAAATGATTGACATTTATTTTCATTTGTTTGATTTAGTTTTTCTACTTTTAGGACATGTATGGGAATCTAATGAAGTTAGCTTAAATGTATGCAAAAATATAGAAAATTGTAAAGGGTTTACAAACTTTCAAGCACCACTGTGAGCTATAAGCACTGGTTTCCAAAGTTTCTTAAAAGAACTCAAACTGTGAAGAGTGTGTGCTGTGCCATACCGATAGTGCTACTAGGTATTTGATCCACTGAGGCTGATCATTTCCAGTTCCGCACTTTTACATAAACAGGTCCACTGCACGCTCTTTGAAAAATATGGGTAATAGATGTACAAATAGCTGCTGTTTATCTTCAAATACGGTGTCAGGAGCATGAGGTAGAAACGCTGGCCCGCAGCATCCAGGTAAACAGAGTGACACAGCAAACAGGACAAGCCAGATATGAACTGCAGTATGAGAAATTACCCTTGGAGATGTAATGTTTTATCAATATCAGCTCATTTGCACAGTAGGTCAGTTGGGAGAGTTGACATTGAACAAATACTGGGCCTAGACAACAGAACCCAATAACGTTTAAACTCCAGACCCTTCAGCTTGTCCACAAACAAGTTTTTTTTTTACTCTGATAATTACATTGTTATTAGTACTTTGTAGAATTCCAGGTCCAGGTGCTGTCACATTGGGTTTTTGCATTTTGTTTTACCCCATAAAAGGGGCGTGTCCAGAAATCAGAAGTGTAAACAGTCTTTGGCCTTTCACTATTCTTCAGTAGTTATAGAAAGACTTATGCTTAAGGTCATTGTCTTGCTGCATGATCCCCCTCTCTTGCGATTTAGCTCAATCTGCATTATGGCATAAGTATAATTCATATACAGGTATAGAAATTCTCAGTAGTGGTGGAGGCTGATGTGATTTCTTTAAAAACTAGTTTTAAAATGAGCGAGAATGAACTGAAACACTTCACTTAAGACCATCCTCTGAAAGTGGGCCTTCATGCCCGAACAAATGTATGTCCACGCTCATCTCAGTTCACTGTGTAGGAGCTATTTCAGACCAGACTGGATCAGATTCATTTTTCCCTCCTATATCAAATCCAGACCTTTCTGCTGCTGTCGACCCCGAATCAACAAAATCAAATACAACAGCAGCAACAATGGCAGCAATGTTACTGCTGTGCCTAACAATAACTTCCATGTTACGTGAACTGTCATTTTCACCCTTCGCAACAAGCTACCCATAAAAAACACTTGACATTCCATTCGTTGCTCATATAGCTTTATGCAGTGTGTATGATTGAACTATGGTTCACTGTATAAGAATACATTCTATTTATAATGTACCTTTCATTTAAGTACAAAACTCGAGCCTCTAGAATGCAGAAAAAAACGTACGCATTCCATTATTATGAGACGCTCTATGGTAATTAGGGAAATATCGTATTACTTTTAGAAACATTATAAAAATGATATGGGCAGTAATTGACATTCTGAAATGTTATGGAATTTTATGTTGTAAAACAAAATAGTAGAGCATCTCAAAAACACTGTATTGTAAAATGGGGTTGGTCAGTCTTTATCCATCATTTAGTTCTCCCTCTCCATGGCTCATGTAGGTGTCAGAGATCCTTCATGTCACTGGAACCTTTATCCAACCACTGCTGCCAGCAACATGCTATGGTAACATCCACAAGTATGGTGTGTTTGACTATTGTTCTTTGAGTGCATTTTGTTGTAAACGTGACATTTGCTATTATTTATACTCCTGAAACAAAGCAACATGTAATTGGTCAGATCAGTTTTTCATCTGTATAATCGGCTCATTAACAAGCACTTTTGTTAATGATTTAAAACGTCTGTAAGTCATTTAAAACTCCCAACATGTTGCGAGTTCATAAAACAACTATTTTATTCTGAAATTCATACAGAAGCAAAAGTTGAAGCCTTTACAAAAAATGAAGCAAAAAAACCCCTGAGAACTGTAAAAGCGTTCAATTACAAAAGTGCAAGTCATCAAACCGGTGCATAAAACAGTGTATTAACAGTGAATGAAATATGAACAGTGTGCACTCTGAAACATCCATCTCCAGCTCTCCTGTGCAGCCGAGACCGACCAATCAAACTTAAAAATTATTACTGGATCAGAGTTTAGTAATTAGACAGAGAGCAACAAGAGACGTCATCGGAGCAGACTTCTATAGGCGAGGGAGGACAGGTGGATGCTGTAGTGGTCTGGAAGCTGAACATGATACGGAACAACTTGTCAGTTACACACAGAAAGGAGGTGTGGTCTCTGACTTCTGCCCAGTAATTGTATTTCTAATAAAATCAGCCACTGAGTACAAGATATAGATTCAAAGAGAGAGCAGCCGCTCACACAGAACAATGAAGGGCTGCAAATTGAGCTCGTTAATATTATTGTTAATAATACCTGAGCTCCCAGTCTGGAGAGATAACGATTGCGAAGGCCAAACGGGGACAAGTGCTTCAGACGAGTCAACTCATCCTGAGTGCGCTTATGAATCTGCACACGCCGTGTCACCCTGAGAGTGAGAGAGAATGAGAGAGAGAGAGAGAGTGAAAGAGCATACCAGATAATAATAATAAATCATTAGGGTTTAATACCAAGGTGTGGGAGTCCATTGCAAAGGTGTTGCTATTGTATAGTTTTGGTTGCTAAGGTGTTGCTAGAAGATGGGAGCTGGTTGCTAAGGTGTTGCTATGGCGCAACTGCTGGTCTCCAAGATGTCAGTTGCTAGATGGTTGCTAAAGCAATACTACAGTACTGCTGGCTGCTATGATGTAGTTAATTAATTAAGGTGTCACTATGTAATAATTTTGTCTAAGTGTTGGAGTCCACAGTGGAATACAAATACACTTGTACAATCATTTTATGAAAGCTGTAAGTTGTATCAGTTCAGTTTTCACTGCCTTCAGAAAGGAGATTTCTGGACACTATAATTTGTTTGACACTTATATAACGAAAAACCTTAACATTACTAAACTATTACGTCATAATGATGTCAAAAGTAAAACCAGGACAGAAAAAAAGGACAGGTTAGCTTTAGGCACGACCTGTTTAACATGAAGTGTTCAATACTGATTTTTGGTAAACAGATCCATTTCAAACCAAATCAAATCAAATCAAATTTGTTGTCACATCACATTACACAGGTGTAAGGATGAGTGAAGTACAACACTGTATATTATGCATCTGTATAAACATTCAATCAATCAAACATAATCCATAATTGCTTCATGTTATATCTGCCATGCCTGTGTGTGCAGTACAAAAATATAAAACTAAACTAACAATTTCTCTAGAACAGATGTAAGAAATAAAAAACACAACATAATACAAAGATTCTCGGTCTTTCACTATTGTGTCTTCACTTTCTCTCTCTCTCACTCTCTCTCTCTCACCCTCCCTTTAAGTCTCTCCCTGAGGCAGTAAAGGCAGTAGGCCTGGCACTTTCTTCCATGATCGTGACTCCAGATCTAACAGCTTATCGGAGGCATGATTGAAAATCCAGATGGCTCTTTGATAAAGATGTCATTCACCCTTCACCATTAAAATAATAATAAAAAAACAATCACGTCACCCTTCCAAACAGAGCAGAAGTCTTTACTCAGATTCGTTTGACGGCCTCCGTATCTGGTTTCCACATCAAAAGATCTTGACTAAGAGATGAAAGCTCCATTGCTGAAACCAAATGGGACTACAGAGGAGTTTAAAGCACCCCATTCTCGTTCCAGACCCTCAGAACGCTTAGCAAAGTGTGCAACAGAATGATTAGCCTACTCTAAAGCTAGGAGGGGTGGCAACAGTACGAAACAATGACACTTAAAAGAAAGTATAACTACCATGACAACTGAAGACCTTTAAAGCATTCAAACGGTTCAAGTGATGAGCGTCTGAAAGTTTGTAAACCCTGTATAATTTTTCTTAAATATAACAAACTTCATCAGACTTTCACAGCAGATACAGAGAGGCAAATTAAACAATTTCCAAAAATATTCCACATGCTCACAGATGGGACAGGGGTTTTGTGCTGGAATGCAGTGTTTTCCTTTCTCCAAAAAATTATTTAAACCTCATTTAAACCATAAAGATTTTTTTCCATTAACTCTTGTTTCCTCCATGTGTACAAAATCTGACTGTAGATCGGTGGAGTCCAAATTCTTTAGAGACGGTTTTGGAACCTTTTCCAGTCTGATGAGCATCAACAATTCTTCTGAGCTCCTCAGAAATCTCCTTTGTTTGTGTCATGATGCACTTCCACAACCATGCATTGTGAAGATCAGACTTTGAAAGATCAATGTTGTTAAAATAAAAAGGGTGACCACTCACACCTGATTATCCCCTGTTGATTAAAGCATTACATGTACTATTGGATCATTTTCCTCAATAAATAAATGAGCATGTCTAATATTTGTTTGATTAGGTTCTCCTTATCTACGTTAATCTGATTTGATCTAAAGTTGATCTCAAATATATGCAGAAATGTAGAAAATTCTAAAGGGTTCACAAACAAGCACCACTGTAATCAAGTCTGATGCATTTTGGGAACAAGTTTTTGTGAGCAAAGAGGGGAAAAAAAAGCAGAATTTAAAATGTACAGAACTCATTTCCATTTCCCTCATGTTTTGAGCACACATCGCTGCCAGAGGCATCAGGAACATTTCACTGGTAGAGAGAAAACAGGATTTGATTAAAAATAGTTTGATCAGGGGGGTACGTACCTCAATATACTTAACAGTACTATTTAAGTACTGTTTAAATAAAAGTAAAGTATTTGAGTAAAATACTCAAGTAATAATGCTGCTGAAACAATGCTCAAAAACATGGCAAAAGGATATTTTACATTCATAATTTAATTTAAAAAGGCAAACATTTTATATTCATTACAATTAAAGTGACATATTTCAAACCATTTTTGTTTTAATGATGATACTTTCTGATAAGTAATTTATTCTCAACATTCGTCATTTCAAACTCCAAATTAAATGTACTCATTTGAGATTCTGTTCTGGATTTCTGATTTTCGTTAGTTATAAGCCATACTAATCAACATCATTCACTTTTTTTTTTGTTGTTGTTGTTTTTACAGGCTAAAGTATGTCTGAGCCAAACAAATTATATTATTAGCAGTAAGCTTGAATTTTTAATGTAATAAATACAAAATAAAAGTGCACTGTTTTGAATAAAATTATGAGCACAAATGAACCTTTTCACAACATACATATTAAATATTGTGCATTGTGGAATTATCTTTAAATATTGTGATAGAATTTTATGAAACACCCACCCCCTACTTGCATGAGTGAAAGTTTCTCTTTAATTTATGTGTTGTGAAACCACACTGGACCACCAGAAAAGAACAGAAATTTCGATATTGGTTGTGCTCGGAGTTGGCTGAGGCTAAAAGACTAGAAGGTGAAAAAGTTCTCTTAAAACAAGAAAAGTTCCTGCTTTTTTCAGCATTACAATGTAAAAGCTTTGGGTTGAACCTCTTAATGTTCACAATCAACTGGGTGTTATTCACTATCAGGCTGGCAATTCAGTAAGTACATGATCAACAATGCAATAAGAATCATTATTAAAATGTGGGAACGAGTACCAGAAGACTGAGATCTGAATACTAATATGAAGAGTTTGATGAAATATATTAACATGATTGATCACAGAGTCCTGATGCAGTCAACCAGTCAGGGCATGCCTGGTACCTGACGTTTGCTCCTTTAGATCACAAATGGCACTAGCATAACATTGCTAATAAAAACTGGATTTAGGTTGTCACCAAACTTGTCTCCATAAACACATGCCCACACGCCGCTTCACAAAATGAAGAGCATATTCATTACTATGCTGAGGTTACACTGAATCCAGTTAAACACAATGGCTGTCACCATTCACTTTTTTTTATGATGTTTAAGCAGGTTGAGAGACACGATTGAGTGTGTATTTAAGGTGATGAGATCAGTGACAACCATATCCTAGTATCTCAGTTTTCCAACTAAATAACCACAGATCAGATAAACAACAGGTCTTGTCTGATATACAACAGCTGGGGTAAATGGGAAATCATGTGCATTTGAATTTTTTTTTGTAGGGATGCAGCGATATTTATTACCGATATATACAATAAAAAAAACAACAAAAAAAAAAACAAAATACATAGAATAGCATAGCATGGACTGGGGCAGCCTTTGTAAACAACACAAAACCTTGCAGAATGATGCCGAAACTCCATTTTAAAATAGTGCCTTAAATAGTGCCCAATACCACCCATAGTTTCTGCAGTATGTAAGGTGGAACGGACAATTCCAGCTAGAGAATAACTCTAATGACTTGGGGAAAAAGAGCTGATTGATGTGCCACATATGAAGCCGAGTGCTATATGCTATATGCTATTCCCCCATGTGAGATCATACCAACCAGGGACCAGCCATGGCAAATTCCAGTGGGGGACTGTATTTGGTAAAGGGTTAGAGTGTTAAAGAAAAATCACTCAAAAATGGCTGTTTGCAGACACTGTTCTTCTGTCAAGAGGGGGTTCACTAAGTCAGAACATCCTTAGCTGGGATGTTGATGTTAAGTGCGTTGATGTTTTCAAATCAAGTTTTTTTGGGGTTTTTTTTTTTGTTTTTTTTTTAAAACCAAGGCTAATTTACATCCAAGCTATTTAATTTAAGCAATGGGGTTATTCAGCCTTTGGCTAAATGCTTTGTTTTGTTTGTTTTTGGACAAAAATGCTAATTTCGATGCATCCCTAATTTTTTGCCAAAAATATTTCTTTAAGGGATAAAAAAAAGAAAAAAACATGACCTTTCTATATTATTAAGTGTCCAGAATATTTGAACATACTCATATTAAATCAGATATAAAAAATTACATTTTACAATAAGAAAAGTCTGACAAAAGATTAATAACAAAGTTCCATTAAATTCATTAAAGTAGAGGAAGACTGGTCAGATATCTGAAGCCAAATTCATTAAAATCAAAAAAGTTTTAAAAGACTAAGGCATCAGGCTAGAGTGCAACGTGATAAAAAGCTTCTCTCACAGAGTCACATAGTTATAATATTCCAGGTATTAAAACACAAGTAAAAAGGCATGTGAACAGAGAAAACAACCTAGATTTCAGTAAAATGTTGTAGAAGAGCGAAGAATCACCAGTGTGACAGTCTATGGGAAAGAAGTGGCCCCACTTGACTTGCTTGAGAAATAAGAAGCATAAGTAGTATGTGTTTAGAGCCAACAGCTGATGGCCAGCGAGCCTGAGGCAGAGTCGAGAGAGTGACAGGACATCATGCACAGCTCTGCCCGAGCAGCCCACCACACTTCAGCACTATTGAAAGGTCAGTCCTGTCCTCGGGTAAACCTAAGGGGGGGGCCTGAGGGGTTGAGCCAAATACACCAACAGCCTCCTTTACTCAGTCTGGAGCCTCTACCTACCTTTCCGCTCCTTTCCCTTTCACTACCACAGGTGGAGACATTAGGTGGATCAGAAGTTCAGTCTGATGAGAGGTGGCCAATGAAAAGGATCTGGGACTGTCCTATAGCACTGCTATTTGACTGGGAAAAGAAGAAGGGGATGTGCAGAGAAGGCAGAGAAGTGGCCAGTGGAGTGAGGAAGAATCAGTTGTGCAGAAAAGTCCCCCCCAAGTGGGTGATGGACAGGTCAGGTTGTCCAGTGAGACGGCTCACAGCAGGCTGGGTGGAGCCAGCGAAGTGAACAGCCTTCACCTGCAACACATCACAGCATCACATAGGCTCAGTTATAGTGCAAGAAAGACTGGGTGGTCAAAAAGGAAGTGAGGATGCACATCCCTGTTGAAAGAAGGTGACCCATATAGATACAGAGAGAGATAAAGATAGATATACAGCCTTTAATTCACACTGTATATCTTTTAGACAGAACTAGAGCAGGGCTCCACCTCCCCAACTAACAGATAACGTAATAACAACATTCAGCAATGAATTTAAAAGGTTTAGGAAGCTCAGTCTTAAATCGTACAGAAATAACATTCCAGGATAATTGTGAAAACATGAGACTAACGTCTAGGCCGCCTCATTTGTTTGCAGTGGTGAAATCCAATCTGTCCTTATTCCACAACCTAATCCTAACACTCACCGTTGCCCTAATACTAACCCTAACCATTATTGTGGCCCTTATCTTAACGCCAACATCAATCTACAGCCTCATCCTAACCCCCATCCAGACCTTAGTCCTAACCTCAACCCGAAGCCTAATCCTAACCCTCATCCTGGCCTTAATCCCAACTCTAACCTCAACTCAAAATCTAACCCTAACCTCAACCCTAAGCCTGATCTTCATCCTGGTCCGAATCACCCCGACCCCTTAACCTCAGTCTAATCCAGTTAAGCTCCAGTTCCAGACTGGTGTCACCAGCAGGTCTATTAACAGGGGAAGACTAGTCCCCCAATTTCTGAAGCCAAAAGGCAAAAATGGTCTAGACAGTTCTGCAGCAGAGTCAGTTCATACATCAGGTATTCATTAGGAAAGATCTACAGCTGAGAGGTTAGACGTGCAGATGTAATGAGCTGGGTGGTGAAGGTTAAGTCAAGGATGACTAGTTAACTCACTCTGACTCAGGAGAGATGGTCTTCTGTAGTTTGGCACGTGCTGAGGCAGAAAGGTTCAGTTCTCCACCTGGTGAAAGGCAGGAGATAATGTTAGTGCAATGGAGATCTATGTGCTCGGCGATGGGATGGATTTGATTTACTGAAACTTACATCGGAGAAAGTCCACAAAGTAGAGCATCACCACTGCTATCAGAGCCACTGTGGAAAAAGCAGCATAACATGAGCATGTTTACTCCGAGAGAGAGAGAGAGAGAGAGAGAGAGAGAGAGAGAGAGAGAGAGAGCTGTCTCTTATACACATCAGAGAGAGAGAGAGAGAGAGAGATTGATTTGACTGATGAACATTAATACTCACAGCAAATGCAAGCACAGAAAAACACCTCCAGGAAGAGATAACCCTTGCTGTCAAGTATGGATCCTGATGCCATGGAAATGAGTGCCAATCCCAGATTCTGAATGGACTGCATACTGATAAAGGAAGGAAATATAAGAGAAACACAGATGAAGCTTTAAAAATCTCATTCAGTTTCAAATTAAAATATGACACAATAATCTTATAATCTTAATATCCTTTACAGATTGAATTCAGTTGTATTCAAATACAACATAAAAAATCCTGACGCCAAAAACCAGTGGGGTTTTTTTGGGTTGTTGTTATGTTTTTGGATGGGGACACAATCTCGCTCAACCAATTAATGTGACTGCCTCTGGCATGGCATTGCAACAACCAAGTGTTCTAGTGCATCAGACCACTGATCCACTCAGAGCCCATTCAGGGGCTTTTTATGTGCATTTTCAAAAAGTACTGTATCATAATTCTCAAACATTTCACAGACGCTATGCTTAATTATGAAATTCTGCCAGAAATAAGTGTGAAATGAATCATGTCTCCATCCTCAACTGTTCTACAAAGAACCATGAGCACTGAAACAATTGAAATTGAGGAATTTAACATGGTCTTTGCGTTTTGCAGAATCATCATTACAGCTATTCATAATCTTTTTATGACAGGTTGCCTGAAGTTCATAGACACTGGGCAGGACATGCAATGACCACCTAATAATGGCTAAGAGACATTTTTTTGGATCAGCTTTTGAACAGAATATTTCAGAATGTCGAAAGCTGTATATTGTCTTAAGGCAGCCACTAACCGACCACCTATACCTACTGAAAAGAGAATCACGTGACTTGATAAGTCATCATTTATTCAAAATTCCCTTTTCACAATTTTTGCTCAGTGACATTCTCTGTTCCACCTCATTCTAACTTAATCTTATTATTTTTTTTCTATTCAGGTTTTTTTTTTGCACACATTTTTCGAACACATTTTGTTTTTCACGTCTTCTAGTGTAATCGTTTACATATAATATTTAAAACGCATTCAACAGCATCAGCGTTCACTCTTACAGACTTTCAGAACACCGTTATCATACGAGGTGGGTAAAGTTACTTGTCTTACTTTCTGTGAAGAATGAAAAGATTGGAAAGGCACTGTAAGAGGACATAACAGAAGGGCATTCTTACAATCCATAAGCTGTGCCCAGCTGGTGTTCCGGCACTACGAAGGCCACCATTGGCCAGAGAGCACAGGCCAGCAGTGAATAAGACAGACCCATGATAACCTGTTGAGACAGACAACAACAAACCTGCAACTAAACTGAAAAGTAGCGTACAAGGACAAACACAGCAACATATTAGGCTAGACCAAACACCTGAGGTGATAAAACCTATTTTAATTAGCTTTCAATTTGTTTGGAGAATGTTTAGAATTTAATAAAATGTGCAAAACTCAAATATTACAAAACACTGAAAATAAAGAATAACAAAACGATTGTAGCAGATACTGTAAAAAAAAGAAAGAAAAATAAATAGAATTTAAAAAGGCTTGAATTTTCAAAAAGAAATCACAAATTAACATTTAATAAAAGCAAAATACAGTTAGAAAATGGCCAAACACTAATTCCTGATATTAATAATGATACTGATGATAAAACAGATCATACGGAAACTAATATTGTATAAATTTATAAATAAATATTGATAAAGAGATGGTCAAGTTACCATAGCGAACCAGGGATTCCAGAAAGTGAAAGCCAGCATCATGTGTGCAATTAGCGTGGTGACGACTGCAACTAGAACCCAAATGATGTTCTTGCCCGTTTTATCCACCATCAATCCCAGCACTGGAGAGGCAGGAGCAGAGATAATGTAGACAATGCTGGAAAAGAGAGAGAAAACACAAAAAAACCCAATATACAAATGATTTGACTAATAATGTCCAGTTTCACACTTTACCAATCAAACCATTACATCTATTCAGTTACATGTACATTAATAAGTTGGTACTTTGTCTGTTTCACTGCGTGGACGGGTTAAATTTGGAGGATCACATACAACGCTCCAGACACTAGGAGAGTGAAGACATGAACAATCCGGTGATACAAGTCAGCCACTGCCTCTTTTCAAAAAGCCACCATTGCATCATTGCTAGGCAGCCAACACACTTGAAAGAAAGTGCCCATCTCAAGCATGGCCAATTTTGCGCTCTCAAACTATGGCTGCTGATGGCAAGCAGCATGACCTGGGGTTCAAACCTGCAATCCTCCGATCATAGTGCTAGTGCACTAAACCACTCCATATTGTTCAAATGAAGAACACAGAGCACAGGGAGCAAATTTAAAATCCAATATGAATGATATTGCTTCAGTCCATATCGTGCTCTGTTCATATCTCAATATGTTTTCAAATATCAATATACTGCCCAGCTCTGAATTGGATCATGACATCCCTTCGGAGTATGATAAGATATTACCTGTTGACTGCTCTTGCTTGGGTTGGAGTAAAGTTGAACTTCTCAATAAAGAAGACTCTGCAAAAAGATACAGAAAGATTTACTCTCAACAAAATCAACAAAAACTATTTCAGATGCATCTCTAAAGACATCATCAAAGAGGGAAGCTCAAATTCACTTGGTTTACACTGAACAAATGGAACAAAATGTGCTTCACCTAAAGCAACCGTAACTTAGCACATTTCTGTGCATAATAACGTCATGTGAGATGAATTCAATATAAATCAGTTGCATAGAACAAGCATATGAATTAATATATATTAATATATTAATATATTTCTGGTCCTGAACTGAGTGAAGTCCAATGGTTCTCCATCACTGAAGCAGAAAATGTCACTAGTCCTTAAGCCACCATTAAATAAACATTACCGATTCTGTTTGAAAATCATCACTTCAAAAGACCTGTCTGTTTGCAGGATGCTTCTAATAGCCCACATAAAAATAAGGGGAAAAGGCTGTGCAACAGAGCTTTCTTTATCACTGACACCTATCAGTGTTTGCAGGCCTGTTTCTGATGCTCTTGATTTCAACTGAACAAGGTGAACATTTTCTACCAATAGGTAAACATTTCCCTCCAGCTTTGTGCTGAGTACAGAAGGCTGGCTGAAATCAAATAACTGTCTGTGGCAAAGGCCAACAGGCATTTGAGAAAAACACATCTTTAACAGCTGATTTATCCATCGGGAGGGAGCTTTCCAGCTCGCTTGACTGAGAAGTCGAACAGTTTCTCGGCAGCTGATGTAAATAGCCACCATGCTCTCCAGAAGCACAAAAACCAAAGCAACTGCAAACCCTGCTATCAACTTTTTGGATTCTTAGGGATTAATATTGCCAATTTCTGAGAGTTATGGAATACATGTAACAGTGTTATCTACCCTCAGTCAAAAAATAGTTGCACCCAGAAGGAATAAACAGATTGTAATGCATGACTGCAATGGAGTCTCTTGCACCTGGAATCTCTTGCACCTTATTCCCACCACTCATCTCACTTCTTTGTACCAATCGGTATTGTACTGTCCTGTCCTGTCTGTTGAACTGTCTCTTGTTTACTGTATTTATTGTATTTATTGTACTGTTTACACTGCCCCATGTTGCACCTTGGTTCCGGAGGAATGCAATTTCATTGCACTGTGTACCTGTACTCGGTTGTAATGACAATAAAAAGCCTTGACCTTGAGTTGTGCCAGACTGTCATGGACTCACTCATAATGGCAGTGGGTCATCTTCAGTGATAAGTTTGTCTTGCTGGAGATGACAAACAAACCCATGTGTGGAGGCACCATGGTCAGTGCCAAGATCAACGCTTTCTTATCACGTTTCAGATGTCCAGAAGGGCTGGTGTCAATTTCGTATGACCTTCGGTCTTAATTATAGTCAATGTGACAGCACAACGTTGTGTTAATGAGGTCCTACAACCAGTGGCCCTTTTCTGAACACACGCTCCAATCTGCTATTCCAACAGGACAACGGTTGTCCATTTACTGCTGCCGTCTCAAGAGCTTTATTTGACGATACATTTACTTTGCCATGGCCACTGGTGGTTGGTGTGGTACACCAGTGAGCCACCACACCATGTGGGTGGCTGGGGTTCGATGTCCAGTCTGGGCAACTCTACACCAATAAGAGTGGGCAAGACTCCTAAAACTACTCAGGCCCACCTATGTAATATGAACAATCGTATGTGGTGGATACGAGCATCATCTAAATGCCATAAATGAAACTGAATTAAATAAACAAATCCATTTACCCAGACGGCAAAATCTACAGGAACTGAGTGGGAATATTCAAGCTGCATGGGATGTATTATCACAGGACACCATTACGAACCTCTACCAAGACATCTGGCATGTTGCATTATACCTGACGTTGTACTGAGACATGCTACTTCTGTATGTGTACCTCAATAACTATTACTCATATCAATCATCATTTACTGTTCCTGGTCACCTTTATCTTCCTTTCCAGTAGCATTGCAATCCAGTGCTTTATTCTGGGTACCACTATTGATTTGATGATGAGTATACATACATTTTGTATGTATACATACACACACACAGTAATATTTATTGTGATTATGTACTTACTGCCCCAGGCCAATAAAGGGGAAGATGGCGACGTAATATCCCACGCAGATTATGAAAATTAGCCACAGCTGCAAAGGGAAGTCTTTCACGTCCTTCAGCCTGATAACTTCCCCTACACACACACACACACACAAACAGCACATAAATCATAAAAAGGACAACTACGTGCCATTGCTGTCATGATATTAAATGCCCCGTTAAGCTGTTTTTCTGACAGCAGCTCCTAAGACATATGAAAAGCTTTAAAGGTTATGTCCTATATGGGTTCAAACCATCACTGACAAGCGGAGTGTAATACGCTCACATAAAAACATGCTGAGAGCAGCACAAGAGTTACTTATCAATCCACTGTGAGTGGAGCATTCAGACAGACCAACTGAACAGCTTTTTATAGGGCCTCCCTCCTGTCCCCTCCCCTCCCCCCACTTAACTGACCAATCTTTCCTTGCTCCTTGTTCAGTATCCTCTCTGCCCGCTTGTCAAGGTAGCCCAACATCAGTGCACAGATCAGCGAAAACACGCACGTTGAGGCAGCTGAAACACAAGTACACAAAGTTCATTCAATTTGCCTTAGAAACACAAGTCACAATATACACCAATTAACCATATCATTATGACCATCTCCTTGTTTCTACACACTCTGCTCATATATTACCTCAAACCAAGATCATTTATTGACCTTGAGGCTGATTAATGAACGAATATTTTAATGAACAACACTGGAGACATGACTACAATAATATTTTTGCTATTTGGACAGTACATGTATACATACAATGGAGAGAATATTAACAGAATATTAACTAAAAAAAAAAATATTGAAATAATTGACAGAGGTGTTCTTAAGTGGATTCAAGGTTCTGAATCGGTTTTGATTCATTTTCCATTAACCTTCAAACCCTACTCACCACATAATACCTGCTTTGTGGGGGCCCCAGGGGTCCCATGCAGTTTACTAATAGGTGTACAAAGCGTAGAAACAAGGATGTGGTGATAAGGTCACTTAACAGTGTACTTGAAGTTGCACCCATTACTGACAGATGTGCAAATGCACACGCACAGATTTTATAGTCCCTGTAGAACAATACTGCCAATGGAATAGAACAAGACCCTCTGGAGCAGATAAACAAACATGCAACTATTAGCACCATGCAAAAGGGTACTTTCAAGTGCACGTTGGGCAGTAAGTTTCTCAGAGATGTATGTATTCTTAGATTTCATGTATTTTTATTTTATGTAAAATAGCATTTACCTCAGCCTTTTTGGCAGCTTTGTTGAACTAAAGATTTTGATGTATCTGCCTTCATCTTCCAGTGGTACCTCCGGGTTGAATCTAATTTCTTGGATTTGGGGAGTTGGAGATGAGGTGGGTGGTGATCATTCAACAACCTAACCTCACAAACTCTTGCTCATCACTGAAATACAATCAAATACCCACAGCAAAGCTTTCTCCAAAATCTAGCAGAAAGTCTTCCACAGACAGTAGAGACAGCTACTCCATCAAAAGCAGGATAAACTCTTAATACCTTTTGTCCAAGAATATTTACAGCATCAACGAGAGCACACAGTCATTTTAAATCTACAGTGAAAGGACAAGCTGGCTGTTACAAAATAAACCTTCAAGTAAAAAGGGAACATGGCCGAGTCTGCTATTGGGACGGGATAAAATCAGAGGAACATGAGAAGCATGTCCATGGCAGAAGTGAAAGAGGAAACTCAATTACAGCACTTTTGTAGAAAACACTCCAAGAGACTCTAAACCTGATTGGATTTCATTTTGTTAAGGCTGCAGTGAAACATGGCATCATGTTCAAAAAATATCTCTCACTTAGTGAAATACAATCTTACAAGAGTGTAACTAGAGATGCAGAGTTTGGCTTTAGTTAAGACACACTGGACAAAGTGATCCCCAATGTGGAAGATTGTATGTCAGAAATGATAACTCTCTAGACAGCACACTGCAGTCTGTCCTATGATAGAAAGAAAGGGTGTGAAAACATTATTATTATTATTATTATTATTATTATTATTATTATTATTATTATTCCCATATTGCACCCCAGGGCCATAATTTCATACAATAAACATCCAAACAAAAAAAAAAAAAAATTAATTGAACTGGGTTTGTGAACTTTTAACCAAATATGATTGTGGCCACAGCTCTATTAGCCAAACATCTGCATTCCACCATGTTTATGGACTCAAAAATGTAGACATAAAGTTGTAGTATAAAGCTTAGCAACACCCTGGCAACCAACTCCAATACCAAATCAACACCTTAGCAATCACGTAGTAGCCAACACCTTCTAGTGCATTCCAATAAATAAATAAATAAATAAATAAATAAATTTTTATATAATTTTTTTTTTTAAATGCACTAGAAGGTGTTATATATTCATTACATTTAAAGTGATATATTTTGAGTTTTACTATATTAAAGTCAATACTGTCTATTCAAATTTGAATGAAAATGTTCTAATATTTTGAGATTCTGGGTTTCTGGTTTTCATGATCTATAAAGACCTGATCAACAGTGAGCCTGATCTGAGCCAAACTGATCAACAGTAAAACAAGAACAAACAAAGGCTTGAAAAATCACTTTACATGTAATTAATATAAAACATGACAGTTTACCTTTTTGAATGAAACTGTGATCAAGAATGAGCTTTTTTTTCAGATGCAATAGTATAATCACAGCAATGTTTCTGAGCTGCAGTAACACTCCACATATCTGTGGGTGGGTTTCGTCACCATGAACTGCTTGCTTCACGTCCTTCCACAAAATTTCAAACTATTAACTTTATTCTTTTTTAACCATTATTTGGTAAAACAACTTAGGGTCATTGATTTGCTGCACAATGTACATTCTCTCATAATAGCCATGAGGAACGGGAAGAGCTTTGAGGGCTGTCATATATTGCAGGAAAGCTGATGAAGACAGATATGAACATGAAGGATAGTGTGTTAACTGGACCTAGAGAGGACAGCAACTGGTAAGGGCTCTGGTAAGCAACTGGTCAGACTAATTACTAAGACTAGGCAAGGCTTTGCTGCTGTGCTGTAAACCAGCTGTTTTTTGTCCTTTCATGAGACGTCCATAAAAGGGAAATAGCTTCTTTCATTCTGAGCTAAAACAACTGGGTGGTAAACTGGCTTCTTTAACCATATCTGTGCACTGTTCACCCCAAGCTGTAGCCATGACTTCCACAATGGACAAGATCCAGTACTATGTATCACTTCCCTAAAGCATAGAGGAAGTTGATCCTGGCCGACCTGCATTCTTACATACTTCTAATCGTACATGTTATGTCTGCTCTGAACACTTACCAATCATGAGCGCGGACCCTAAAGTGAAGTGGCCTGTCTGGTCCAATGCAGCCTTCATGCGATCATACACCCAGCCCATAATGTTCATATTGACTGTACTGCCCTGAGAGACAGAAGATTGAAAGCTTCAGAAACCAAACTTTAGCTGTAAAACAGCAAAGAAAATCTACTGTCGACCAGTTTTATATAACTTGCCAGTCAATCCTAACACACCTCTATAAGCCCAGTTCATTATTAGCACTCTTAGCACAAATTGGACTGATTTACAGCAGTGCTTGAATGTTTGTGAGACCTTTATTTTCAGTATACGGTGTGACCCCCTGACATTTTCCTTGGAATTTGCTGGAATAATTTGGATGTCAATGTTTAAGCAATAATGATGCATCTCATTTAAACCAAAAATCCATCATCCATCTACAAAATATTGTTCCAGTAGCCTTCTGGCTTGTCCATGTGATTTTTAACTGCAGCAATATTCTTTTTGGAGAGCAGTGGCTCTCTCACACCATTGCTGTTCAGGGTTCTCCTGATCGATGTATGAACATTAACTTTAGCCATGTGAGAAAGGCCTTTATTGCTTAGAAGATACCTAGGGTAATTAGGTTCTTCTTATCTATCTTTTAGCACTGGTGTGAAAATCCGATAAAGCTTTTGGTCAAATTTATGCAGAAATATAGAAAATTCAAAAGGCTTCAAAAACCTTCAAGCAGAAATTAACATCAGATTTAATTATAAATATTAACAAGTAATTATCATTTTGGCTCCACTGCATATTTACCACTTGTACTTCAAAGTGCTTTGTCACTGTAGAAACAATGTTTATGATGACACACTATAATTTCCCCCAATTTCTTACCACTCTCGCCATGCTGAGCTGCAGGCCAAACACCAAGTTCAGCTCCTTCCCTTTAAACCAGTTAACTGCATATGTGTTCTGTGCCACAGCTAATGACTCTCCCCCAATCCTGCAGAGCCAGAGACAGAAAAGAAGGGTATTGAGTCATCTGATCATAAGTACTAAAGCATGTTAATCTGACGATGAAAGGGCATCTTACCCAAAAACAAAGCGGCCAAACTCCATCAGCCAGAAATGATCAATCAAAGCACCTAATGCAAATATAATCTGCAAAAACAGCATTATATTAGTCACCTGAATAACAAGACACAGCTCAAAATCCTGTGACTTATTATTTATAAGGATGCACTGATCCAGCTTTTTAAGTTCCAGCAGATACTCATACATAAAGTTTATGCATCAGTCGATACCTGATACCAATCTGATAACTTTTAATAAATAATCAAGATTTAAGACATCAAGACAGATTTAAACATTATTTTACTTTATTATTGTTAAACAATTTACCACAGAGATGCTAAAAAACATACAATATTAAACATTAAAAGAATTAAATATTTATATGAATGTTCTGTTCAATAATTTACTTCACACATACATTTTTGTAAGAACCATAAAAACATTTCAGGTGTTTATCAGAATTTGTTAGTCTAGTTAAGAGTTATTTCAGCTAAAATTTTAATTAGATTGATATAATGATATATTAAATGTTATATTACAAAATTTAAAAATTGATGTCCACTTACCTGTCCAACACAGACAAAGAGTGAAAAGATCACTGTTCCCAACCTAGAAAGAGCAGAGGGTTGTGTGAAACCCATCACTGACAAATATGCATAAAGGTATGTAATTATATGAAGGCAAGCTACAGCTTCAGAGAATAATAATAATTTGAGTGATTTTAGAAAACAATGATTCTACTCTGCATACTTTATTATCCTCCTTTCACTCTATTTTTTATGGTTGAGACCCCACAGAACCACCACAGAGCAGTGGGTGGTGGCTCATTCTCAAAAGATGTAAAGTCAGAGACAGAAGCTCATCTGTTTCTGCACAGTTTGTGTTGTGTCATCTAGTCCTTCTTCAGTGCTCACATGAAGCTGCCCCCACAGGACGCTGTTGGCTGGAATTTATTTTCAGTCCGGGAGTGACACTGAGGGTTTTAAAACACTCCAGCAGCACTGCCGGTTCTCATCCACCAGTGCAACACACACCACCCTGTCAGTGTCATTGCAGTGCTGAGAAAGACCCACCACTCATTTAAAACTTGCACTGTGGTGGTCCCGTGGAGTCCTGACCATTGAGGATCAAGGTAAAAGGAGGGTAACAAAGTATACAGAGAAACAGATGAACTACAGTCTGTAATGATAGAACTACATTGTGCTCCTATAGTGCAAGAGAAAGTGATAAAATTGAAAGTAATTTTACAAACAAGGAACAACAATGTTATGGCTGGTTGGTGTGCACACTGCCCTATGTTCAATGACAAGTATTGCTACAATAATGCTTTCTATGTAAATAATGTTTTCTGTCTATCTAAAATCTATAATTGACTGAAACACAGCAAAGCTAAGCTGCACTTTAAGGAGTGTGCTCACCTAATACCAAAAACTCTATCCAGTAAAAATCCTCCCAGGAAACAGAGAAATACATTGGGCCATGAGTACCAGGCATAAAGCTGCATGAACTTGGAGGTGTTTAGTTGCATATCCTATAAAGAGAGAATATAAAGACAATTAAAACCAAAATTACATTTGACCAAAAATAATAGGCATTCCTTTGATCATGACCCAGAGTTTTTGACCATAGGTGAGGATAGGGAGTCGTTATTATGCCAGTGAGACAATTTTACTCATAAGACTGTAACCCTATGATAAATCAGTTTCTCTGATGGACAATAATTTTGACTTTTATTATAAATGTATATGTATATGTGCATTTGTGCTTGTGTGTGCGTGTGTGTAAATTGTGTTTCACAACAATCCAGACCATCCAGCAAAGTACAGAGAACTAAAACCCTATCAATCTGATTGCAAGCAAGTATCTTAATTGCTCTTAGGTTGTGGCAATGTGTAAAAGCAATGTGCACAATATGTTTCTGTTTTAAACATGATTATTAACAGGAAAAATGAAAAAGACATGAGGAGCAGACTGTGTGCAAATAAAGGGGAAGAGAAGGCACAAAACAAAAGAGTAAGGTAACAAGTTAAAGCCATTCTACAAAATAAAAGTCCTCTGACCTGCATTACTTGTTTCTGAAGCGCAGCTGGATTGTCGTAACAAAAGTAACTCCCTGAAAACAGAGGAAAGGACATGAAACTTTAATTCTGACAGATTTAACTACAGACCCTAATTATCTAAGCAGCTGTAACATTGGCGAGCTGTTTCACTTGTACACAACGCAGTTTTACAAACACTACAAAATGAACAATAATTAAAAATAAATTAATAAATAATAATTGTAATAATAATGATTTCAGTGTTATAAAGCTGTCCGCTGACTGTAAATAAAGGACTTTTATTATATGCTTAGAGAAGCCACTGGAGCGCGTGCTCACCGAAACCTAAAAAACACATAAAAATAAGGACGACGATTCGGTGGAGCAGGTGACTGGGGTCCAAAAGCGGAGACATGCGTCCTGTGTTTCCCGAGTCATGATGGTTTTCATTGATGGGTCTTTCGTCTTCGTCTCTGCTCGCCATTCTGAGCGGTTTAGTAAAAACCTCCACCTACAGTCATGTGACCGCAGTGTTATAGTCACGTGACTGCGAGCAGTTCAGTACAATGTATTATATAGTATAATAAAGTATAATATTGTAGTATATATTATATCATAGTATAGTATAATGTAAGAATAACAGTATAATGTATGTTTTCTTGTTTATTCGACGGAGGTAATAATGTCTGATACTGATATACTGATACACACAAACACACACAGACACACACATATACACACACACACACACACACACACACACACACACACACACACACACACACACGTCAGTAGGATAGCTTTATTAAGCTGTACAAAAATTAAAAAAATAACTTTTCATTTTCAATTTCTGTATTGAAACTAGAAACTGTACCGTAAAACAGACCACACGCGCAATTAACCCGTCAGAGTGACAGCTTCAAAACTGGGTACCGTAAAATATAGTGTAGACGCGCACATACCCGTTAGTTTAGACAGCGCTATTGAGCTTTCCCTGAATGCAGATGTCGGGTCTTATTTGATAAGTTCATAAATCAGTTGTATTGAGGGGTAATTCCACTGATACCTTCATAAGATCCTTGCTGAAAAAAAACCCCTCAAAATCAGCTTTTGCTGATGGTATCAGATGCTCTTTGATGAGTGGTTGAAGGCTGGTCATCCAGGGGAAAACATACCCTATGCTGAAAAATTGGTCAACCAGCTCTGTATAAGTTTCATTTGATTTGGGTCGTGCTGGTCAGCCTCCCTGAAAATGCTTACATGCTGATTGACATGCATTGTCTTCGTAGTCTTGCTGATCATGCTTGTCGACCAGCTTGGTTGTGCTGGTTATGCTTATTGATCTGCTTGGTAATGCTAGTCATACTGGTTGACCTGCATGGTCTTGCTGATCTTTCTAGTCAAACAGTTTGGACATGCTGTAAAACACACCATCATTAGTCAAAGAGGTGTTTTGGTGGACCAGTGGACCCAAACCATGCCAAGAGAATGAATCCCACCTCAGTATGGAACTGCCACTAGTATGTACCATGCCTTTTGACAACTGGGGTCCATGGCTTCATGGGGTTTGCACCACACACAAACCCTACCATCAGCCACAAACAACTATTACCACAACTCACCAGACCACATCACTGTGCCTCTAGGTTTCTCAGCCCTGAACCTGGAGGCACCCCTACCCTGCATATTTCAGAGCTTTCCCTGCTCCTATCACACCTGATTCAACTACTGTTCAGATTTGCAGGGTGTGTTTTAAAGCTAAAATGTGTAGGACAGGGGTGCCTCCAGGAGCAGGGTTGGAACACTGTAAAAGGTACAAGATCATTGAGAAATCTTTAAAACAAAACAAATTGTACAAGAACCGAAATGCTCCAAGAACCTTGGAGCACCATAAGATAGTCCTGCATAGCTTCATACCTTTAATTATAAAACAGGCTTATCATTCCATAATTAATGTACGTATTAGTTAATGAAGTGGTCATACTGTTATGGGCTATTTATAGAAGCCTCAGTTGTTGAGGCTTAACCTTCCTATCAGTGATTCATGGCTGGGGTTTATGAATGCCAGTTGCCAGATCTGCAAGATGATATGCTTGGCAGATGTCACCTTCATGTTTTGAATTTGACAATTTGACCTTAAATAGACAAATCCTGTCAGCACTCATCAATCACTGGCAGTTTGTGAGTAAAGCCTCAGACCTGTTTACATTACAACCCATATATTTCCTCACCATCTTCTAAATTTCTCCTTCAGACACTTTTCTTCTCCTGTAAGAGAGCACAGCACAAAAATGCAAACATCTATTAATAATTATGGTCGTAAATCTCAGTTTTTCTTTAGTATTTTTTAAGAAAGTTATGAGATAATGAAACAAAACACAAAAAAATTAAACCATTAAATTTAATTATTAACATTGCTGTTTCTTTAAAACTAACAATACACAAACGTGAGGAAGAAAGTGAACAGTAGTTTCATGTTCATTTATATTGTATTAGATTAGATACAATTAAATATCTTATCATTAGTAATGGAAAATTCTGTTTTTCAAAAAAGAACAACACACAACTACACATACACTACTAATGCATCTCAAAACATTACAATATGATTAAAATACATGTTCGTAATTCATAAAGGTGAACTTAAATTTTATATTCATTACATGTAAAATGAAATATTAAAAGCTTTTTGTTGTTTGGTTTATATTATTACACAACATAACACAAGTTTTGTTCCCAACCTTTTAGTGATATATTCCAATTGCTTATATCTAAAACAAATGCAGAATTGCCTACATTCATCATAAACTTACCTTCTGTGACCACAGCAAAGAAAGTATATATATTATACTATACATTTTTAGTATAGAAACAGTCGATTTTGCATCTTCTCATTCATACAGTCAGATGAAGAACACTATTTGCATTGCAAATTTACACAGATTACCAAAAACCATTCAGAAGTGTGTGGTTTTCTGAGAATTACAGAATATAGTCGCCCATCATGTTCTTGTTATATTGTCCTTGGTAACGACATTCAAAGTTCATAATGTCCTGGTGAAAGCGCTTGCTTTGCTCCTCTGAATAAGCTCCAATGTTCTCTTTGAACTTATCAAGATGAGCATCAAGAATATGGATTTTGAGTGACATCCTGCAGCCCATTGCAGCACAGTTCTTTATCAGAGTCTGAACCAGTTGTGCATAGTTTTCATCTTTGTGATTGCCTAGGAAGCTGTGAACCACTACGACAAAACTGTTCCAAGTTGCTCTCTCCTTCCTATTCAGCTTCTTGGGAAATTCGCTGCACTCTAAGATCTTCTTGGTTTCTGGTCAGAAGAAGACTGCTTCAGACGACTTAGGGAAAAGATCTTGGAGGTACTTGAAAGCTCTCAAGTCCTTATCTAAAGCCGTGACAAACGGCACCTGGCAACATCTTGACACTGGTGTATTCCTCTTTCAGGTGCACCGAGTGAGCTACAGGATGAGATGGATAGTTGTTCCCATTGTGAAGCAGCATGGCTTTGAGGCTCTAGAAACTTCTTGACAGTTCTCACAATTCCAGAAGCTTCTGAATATATCACAAATATTCTTAAAAATAGAGAAATTTCTAAATATCATTGTGACCACAAAAGCAATGTTTACTGGGAATAATAACTTTTTTCTATTCATTTAAGGTACCAAAATTAGGAAAACACACAACAACTTTTTTTTTAATTGTTAAGTAGTGTTATTGGTTATAATCTGACCAGCAAAACATTTAATTATTATTCAGACAGTCAGTCATCATCTTATCCACTTCATCCTGAATAGGGTCATAGTTGATCCAGAGCCCAGCAGGAGTCATCGGGCACATGGACACAGGGAAAACTCACCACAAAAAGTGACCTGGTCAGGGATCAAACACACAACCCCAGGGCCCTGGAGCTGTGTGACACATCCACTATCTGCAGTGTCACCATGCTGCCCTATTTAGACGGTATCAATAAAAAACAAATTAAAAAAAAAAAAAAAAAACATATTAAAAAAACATATAATTTTATTTGCAAACACTGAACTGAAATGAGCTGACTTAGTACCATAGACTACTAAGGCTGTTGATTAGTGAATTAATGTTCATTAACAAACACACACACACACACACACATACACACACACACACACACACACACACACTGCCACAGTCCTACAACTTCGGGCTACTTGAATCCCACCAGCAGATACCCATGTGTCCCCAGCAGCCTCTTTTCTGAAAACTAAAATACTCATAATTTCAAATCCATTAAGGACAAAACTTTCATTGTGTCTTTGTCCAAACTCCAACAGTCCTCCATCTGATAAACATTACCCTCTAGTGTTCATTCACTGCTAGTCACACCAGCGGTGTTTGGCTGTATTCTGGTCTTAAGGTTCTCAGAAAGAAGAGTGAGCACCAGGAGTTAGCACATTCCATGAATGTCGTTCAGAATTAAACATAATTCACTCAGGGCAGTTTATCTGTCAGAAAATTTAATCTGTGCTTGACAAACAGGTTTTCCCTCGTGTGGTCAGAGTGATGACACTGTAGCTCATTAATTTCCAGCCCTAATGTGAGGCCCTTTCTGTTCCCCTGGTAGACAGGCAGGGCTATCATATTTCATTATTCCATTAATCAGCAGCTCCGTGGCAGTAAATCAGCCTGGACATGCTGCAAAGCCCCCAACTGTCCTTAAACCCCCCCCCACCTCCAAGGTGTCACTTGGAAGAACCAATTTATTTGGATCATGAGCTTTTTTTGCCTTCTTCTCTGCAGCCTAATTTCATTTGCAAATTAATCCGGGGGGAAAATGCAGACTATGGTCTGGAATAAAGCATTTTTCCACACAGATCTCCCATGACACCTTAATAGAATCCTCATCTGATCCAACCTTTAAGCCTCATGATGGTGTATTAGCATACTCTGCCTCAGGTTAAGGACTTTATGCGGTGTGACTGTAATGCAGGTTTATCCGAAGAGGAATCATGGCAAATCGCAAGGTTGCTTTCGGCTCTTTGGGGGTCATCAGATAATTTCACTGTTTATTACACTGAAATGTCATTGGGGATTCTGGCTTAAAGGCAAGGTTCACATATTTTTCAATATTTTGCTTTCCTTTATAATGACACAATGAAAGCAGCAGGTGCAGGTAGGAAAATTCATAGATTGTGGCCCCAGTAGAGTCTGGCCCTATGAAAGAATAGAATTCAAATGACACGATGGATCTTTCAGCAGATAGTAAAAATACTTTATATTATTTTGAAGAAAAAAGATATTTCATCTATATATTATTCTCATGCCCAATAACCAGTTATTTTCAATGTCGTAGAACACCTCACCTCTCTTACAGTGGAATTTAAAACTCCAAAAAGTAGATAAGGAAAACCAAATCAAACAAATGAAACAAAAATATTGCACTTGCTGATTTATTTATTGTGAAGGACATTTTTTTCTATTGCATTAAGGTCTTGACTTTATTCTTCTTTAAGCATTCTTTGGTAAAACATCTCGTGTGCTTAGGGTCATTGTCTTGCTGTATGACCGACATTCTCTTGAGAGTCAGCTCATGGACAGATGTCCTGATAATTTCCTTTAGAATTTGCTGGTATAATTCACAATTCTTTGTTCCATCAATGATGGCCTTACTAAATCTAGTATCTAGTATCTCGTTCCCACACCTTACGAAATTGTGACCATGCCTTACTAAGCCATTCTCACGCTTTGCTAAGTTGTTCCTACACCTTACAATATCATGGCCATGACTTAACTATTTAATTCCCATGCCTGTCTAAGTCCTGTTCACAACCTATTTTTATTCAAGTGGACATCTGAGAGGCTTCATACAAAATGGGTTCAAAACTCTCCTTAAAAATGTCTCATGCCTCATAATATAATGTATCTTTTCTGTGAAAAGTTCTGACTTTTCTCTAAAGCAGAGCATTTCTCACCTAATGACCCACTATTTGTGTTAAAGATTAAATAATGCAGAAATTTTGAAACAGTGTGGAATTTCCCTGTAAGTACACCAAATCCTGTGAAATACATAGTTTTGCACAAACTCCTGTAGTAAGAATGAAAACTTTCTTTTACTTGTTCAGTTAAAGCAGAATGTATGACCTAACGAAGAAACAATTCAGCTGCTCTCATGGCAGTAAAGCAGCATTTGGCCTCTGCATATAATCACTTCTGGCACATTCCACATCAGGACATGTAAACAAATCCAAGGATTTAGACAGCTGCATCTCTCTCTCTCTCTCTCTCTCTCTCTCTCTCTCTCTCTCTCTCTCTCTCTCTCTCTCTCTCTCTATCACAATAACCTACTTCTCTCTTTCTCTCTCTTTCTTCTTGCAGATATCTTAGTTCTTAGCTCATCTTAGGTATCTTAGCTTCCTTTGTGACCTCAAACTTTAATGACATGGTCTTGTATCATCCTGATGAGCATCAACAGCTCTTCTTCTGAGCTTCACAGAAATCTCCTTTGTTCATGCCACGATACACATTCACAAATGTGTGAAGATTAGACTTTGAGGCTCCCGCTCACAGCTGACTTCCCCATGAATTGAAAGCGTCCTCTAATTTCACCTGCAAATGATCTGCTGATCCTAAAGATTCACATACATTTGCCCCTCACAGATATGTAATATTAGATCATTTTCCTCCATAAATAAATGAGCTAGTGTAAAATTTGTGTCTTGTGTTTAATTGACTTTTAGGACTTTGGACTGTGAAAATCTAATGAAGTTTACTCTCAAAGTTATGCAGAAATATAGAAAATTCACAAACTTTCAAGCACCACTGTAGAATATCTCTCACAATTTGAAGGTGAAATGAAGTGCATTCCGCTGTTTACTCTAAGACTGGGAGGACCTTATTTTTGTTGGAGCATGGAGGGGAGGACTGTGGGTGAGTTTTTGACATGTTCATCTGGACAGTGTAATCTCCTCTCGTTCTGTACTTGTGCAATTCTCCTTTCTCAAGCCTGCCCTGTCCTTCTGTTAACATGAACTGGTTCTGCTTTGTTGAGATGGTTCTCTTCTCAATGGTCTGGCAATGTCCTGTGGCTCCTACTACCACAACACCTCTAGTCCCAGGCTTGAAGTCTCAAGACAAAGTGGAGTGCCCCTCCAACTGTGTTCTCCTGGTTTACAGCAACAAATCAACGTTTGAGGTAAGATCTGACTCATTTTTGTCTACCGTAAAAATTTTGCTCTCTTGATTGGAAATGATAAATATATTCTTCCAAACAGATTACATCATACCATAATCAGAATTACTTTATTAGTCCTAGAGGGAAATTGCATGTCCAAATGTTTGTGGACACCCCTTTTAATGATTGCATTCAGCTACTTTAAGTTACACCCATTGCTGATACAGATGTGGAAATGCAAACATAGCTTGTTTATTCTCTATAGAAGTACTTCTAATAGACTCTCTGGAGCAGATCAACTCGAACCTCTTGGCACCATACTTTTGGCACATCTAATGCTAGGTGTGGTTTTGGGGGTGTGTAGACTCTTTAATACCCTTGATTTCAGGAGAAACAATGAATGAGCAGATGTCCCAATACTTTTGTCCATGTAGTGTATCATTTTAACAATAATACTTGAAGACATCTTGATCTTAGGACATTCTGTTCAACCACAGTTTAATGTATTGGAACAAAATCAGAGCTGCTGAACAGTACATTACTGTGATAACAGTAACAGTTCATCATGATAACAAGAAAACACTGTCATTAACAAGCCCTTCAGGGTTGCATGGGGTGTGTTACTACAACATGCAGGGCAGGGGTGCCTCCAGGACCTATGTTTTTCTGGATTTTTTCTACCACTGCTGTCCTTGGCTTGCTTCTCGTAATGAAGCCAAATGTAAGCTGATGGAATTAATGCTAACCAGAAAGACCAGATTCCTTTTAGTGCCACCTTTTCTCCATGCTCCTTCTGGTTCTAGAGGAATGGCCACAGGATTACTTTAGCTAGAGTCAGGTCCCCTGTTATAGGCCGGTCCAAATATCTTCCACATTGGGACCTTGTTCAATTCCTTTTTCCTTTAGCCAATTGATTTGAGGAAATTCCAAGCAATTCCCAATTTACTCAAATTGATTGGGTAAGGAAACAAGAGGTGAGTGGGCAAAACTGGGGAATTGTTTGTATTGGCCAATAAGGGAGTATAATGACTACTGGTCTCGTGCAGCATCAGGAATGTCACTAGAGATTGTTCTCCTGGATCACCTTGAACACCATTGATCAGCTAAGACCACCTGAAACCGGTTACTAGAAACATTTGATCTGTTAGGGAGCTCACCTAAAGAACATAAAGTGGAGTTGGCTGTTAAGCACCCATTCACCTGACAGGTGTATGTACATTTGCCATTTCTATTTTGTTTGGGGATTCTGCCCATTTGGTGTGTCACACCATCTTGCTTTTCCATATGTTTTCCCACCATTTGTTTCATCAGTCAGGCAGGGGGTATAATACCACTCTCCACCTTCCACTCATTATTTTCTGTACATAATACATGTGTTAAACCAAGCAATGGTATGACTCTTGGCTCCTAGTTGGCAAAAATACTGGGACAGCTTTTTATTCATTGTTTCTTCTGAAATCAAGGTTATTAAAAAGAGTTTGTCCTGCTTTTGTTGGAGTACCTGGAAGACTTTCTTCTACATTTGGGAGCACTGCTGTGGGGATCTGATTGTATTCCATATCAAGAGCAGTCAGAGAGTGTATTGTATTCCATATCAAGAGCAGTCCAGTTGCTTTACTGTTATTACATTTTTTTATTTTTATTTTATTACAACCTGAGCAGCAGCCCCTAAAGCCCATTGGCTGAAAGAACCATGCCTATGAGGCTCCTTCTCATAGACCTCCCTGACAGCCTGAACAGAAAGGAGATGAGTGTGTGAACGCGGAGTGGAGATTAGTGACAGATTCATCCATATTTCTTGCTTTTGCTTTCCTTCAGCATCTTCAAAGGGGAGTATGAAGGCATACTCATAGTTCTAATCAGGGTTGTGATCAATACAACCAAGACCAGTGAGCTCTGTCAAATCCTATAGCTCACATTTCCATTTAAACCCAGAGGAGAAGACCCCCAATCAGCTTGAAAAGGACCATCAAAGGCTATGATTGTCAGTCGCAGTCTAATACTACCCAGAACATCTGTGTATTTGACATAATCGAGCCCTTTGTAAAGTCTGCTGAGGCTCAGGCACGGTATTGTAAAGACGACACGTAGAAGCCTCAGAGAAGCACCCACAGAGGAGTCTTCACACAACTCTGTCTTGTTTGATTGCATCAGAAGCCCTTTACTCACTGTTAGTGTAATTCATTTGCTCTCAGATACCAGGCAACCTTATTCTGCTTCCAATGTGTTCTGGACTAGACCTTAATACATAAAAAAAGATTTACTCTACACTATAGGTCCAAATGTTTGTGGACACCCCTTCAAATGAACACTTTCAGCTAGTTTAAATTGCACCCATTGATGAGACAGATGAACAAATGTATATACAATTTGTAGAGAAGTAATGCCAGTAAAGTAGGATTTTAACACCCCCCCCAAAAACTATTGGCACCATGACTGACGTAATGCTTGTCAACTCCTTGTAAAGAGGTATTACAGATAGAATAGGATACAAAAAACACTATTTGCATCATGCCTAATGCCACATATGGAAAAGAGCCCCCCACCATTAAAGTCTGGCATAGTGGAACTATGTTGCCTGGAATGGTAGTGCTCTATCTAATTTGAGATGTGTTGGTGTCTGGATAAGGTAAAGTGGTGATCATCTATAATGCTCTTGTTGCTGAATTCACTCAAATCCTTACAGCAATACTCCAAAATTCAGTAGAAAATCTTTTCCTGGGCAGTAGAGAAAAGGAAGGATAAACACTTTTTAATACCTTTAATTTCAGTAGGTGTCCCAAAACTTTCATCTTGATAGTGTATTTCAAGCCCTGAGGACTGGAACATCATCAAGACTGGTGGTCAGTGTTGCGCAAAGAATTGTGAGCAAATACAGATGAGGAAATTCTTAATCTTCAGAACAGGACTCCACTTGCATTACTGTAGTGCCAAGTTCTTCAGGGCCAGTATTAAAGGTCGTCAGGTTAGCTCAGGAATTAAATAAAAAGGTTCCCTTAATTATTTTCCAAAATTGAATAATATATTTTAAATACACTTTTGAGGAAATTCATAAATGGTCACTCACAAAATTCCAGTTCCTAGAAGAGCAAAATGTTATAAACATCAGCCTCAAAGTGTGAAATGATTGTCTAAGGCTTTTCACATATGTTTGAGGAACCTTTCCATAAAATTCCCCAAACCAGAATCGGGAGTGACTGCATGAATCATTCATCATCAGTTGTGTGTGTTTACTGTGTCACTGAAGTGCCATTTTTGAGCTGTGCAGTGAAAATTCCCAGATAACATGTGAGGCCTATATGGGTAGACCAACTGAAAACCAGTATGTCTGAGTTCCTGTTGGCGCCACATATGGAGGACCACTCGGCTTGCTGGTTATGTCACAAGCAAAGCACGGGCTGACATGAATGTGGGAAAACCCCACCATAACGTGGTGATCTGTTCGAGCACAGTGGCCAGAACATGCTGGAAAGGGTTTTTTTTGGTACATTATCGAGCCAAACTTTCAATAAGACGATAATCTGGCCTTCAATGTCCTATATTTTGGTCTCTTTTGGCCTTATTCATATAAGACGTTCACAGAGTGAACAGACTTTTCTCTTTGGCCTTTGGCCCCTGTCACCAACAGCCCTAAGCACTTGGGTGCATCCAAAAAGATGCATGAAATCCAATCTGACCTTATGAGTCGCTTTAGCCCAGTGAACATGGCCTTTTTACTGTCCAGACTTCCAGTAATCAATCTGGATACAATCTAGATTTACCAAAATTCAGATTTGGACTGGGAGTCTGAAAATAGCCTAAACAAGTTTAACTCTTAGAATCTGAAATCTGCACTTTGTGGGCAGTGACATGCTTGTTTAAGGCATTGTAACTCAGGATCAGAGTAACCTACTGACATGATACATATATCATAACAAACTAAAAGACAAACCTGATCGAATCATTACATTTTTATTTTCTTTTATTTGGGTTACTGTCAATTATTTTGAAAATTGTATTATTATAAATATCCTTGTCAATCAACTCATCAAAAATATTGGTTCTAGCTCAAAAACACTCTGAATGATGAGTTTTGTGAAATGTAACGTGTAATTTTTTAGTCCTTATAAGTAAACAACACAAAATTGTGTTTGCAAGTAATTTGTTTTTTATCAAAACATGATCAAATTCATACAAGTATTTAAATTCATTTAATACTTACATCTCAAATGAAGACAAATGTGAGTAGCCTAGGATTGTTCAAATATTTTGGTGAATAAAAGTACATCCACCTATGAAATCGTTCCACAAAACTGACTGGTTTAAAGGTTAAACTGTGTATTTTGTTCTGAGTGCATTTGCTCCCGAATGTGATTGGATATTCCAAATGTTCACCTAGACTCGGGACCCACGCCAGTGTTGCAAGTTTGCAACAAAACATAATATTAAACAGGGTAGATCTTCTACACACACTGCTCCTTTAAGGGGGCAGCTGTTTCACACAGGGAACAGGAAGTGACAGTGGTGCAGCTGAACTGCTGAAATACATCTGAGTGAGTTGAAGCCGAGGACTGTGAGGTTCTCCTCCTTTACAGTGTTTCCTTATTTTGTCTGTTTGCTCAAGGCCTAGGGTTCAGGCTTACTCAACGCCTACAATGTGTCCTAAAGGGGGAAAGGCCAAAGTCCTTGTGTTGAACAACCACCACACCCTTTACCTTCTCTTTTCCTCTTCTCTGACATCTCTCTGTTCTCGTTCAGGATCCACTAATCATGACTTCAAGAGAACTCAACCCAGATTACTATGAAGCCCAGCGGGCGGCCAATGCAGTCAGGAACCACATTAACACTCTGTACGGGACACCATTCAGACTGTTCACTGTCTCTAAAGTCCACAAGGCAAGAACAGAGGTACGTTGGCTTATTTTACTTTACATTTACTTTAAGAAAGTAATGCATGTCCTCATTTTCAGTGGCAGTCCAGTGACTGCTTCCCTGGTGGTCTAGCGGATAGGATTCTGCGGCCCGGGTTTCATTCCCAGTCAGGGAATTCTGTTGGGCGCAGCTGAGGATTTGGCTGGTGGTTAGGAAACCAACTGGAAGGTTTGATTCCCTGAACTGGCAGGACATGACCGAAGTGCCCTTGAGCAAGGCACTTGACTCCCCAGTTGCTCCCTGGACAGCCCACCACTCCGGGCACGTGTGCTCACCGCCATCTGACCTCACCATGGTGTAGATGGGTTAAATGCAGAGGACAACTTTCTCTGTATGCATGTTTGTTTGTTATGACCTGGCAAATGTAAGATTTCTTTCTGTTGATCTACTGATGACAGGATATGGGTGAAGCAGGGATGAAGTACCTTATGGAGATTTCAGTGAAGGACTGGTTGAACAAAGTAAGTTCATACTCAATTGTTTAGGTGACTATTATACATCATCAAGGAGTAGCTGCACACAGAAAGAGTCAGCCGATTGTAATGCACAACTCCAATAGTGTTGAGTCAGGGGGACATGGAGTCAGATTCAGAATGGTCCCACAAAAACGGCTTATGTCTTGATGAAGCCAAGATCATCTGTTTGTTGTAGAAGGCCTGGTGTCGTGATGTGGGATGCAATTTTGCACGATGCCAGATTATGCTTGAGCTTCATTACAGGAACTTCTACAGCCTAACTTTGTTAATAAGGTCATGCAACCCACGGCATGACAGGATTCTACTATGAAATTAATGGTTTCTACTTTCTCTAGAAATTGTACTCGTTTTGCATTCATTTATTTATTGTTTGAAAGAAAATATATCTAGCCAATTGCTGGACATGCCCTCATTTCATATTTACCGTTTTTCTGATGCTAATTAACCAAAGATTTGTCATTTTTTACGTCAGACTGTTTCTCTATATTAAATCTATGTGTCCTGACCTCCAGACCTCAGAGCAGCACTGCTCAGCGGAAGTGCTTTACCCTAGAGGGGAGACACAGAGTCCACCACAGATCCAGTTCTCCTGCGATGGGTTTCCTCAGCTCAATGCTTCAGCTGAAGAGGAAGAATTCTACAAGCGTTACAGTGCTGCAAACAGTGCTGTGTCTGGAAAAGACATACCAGGTATGAGCTGGAGCATCTCCATAATATTGAATGGATGACACACTCCATTTATTAAGTTGTATGGGCATTTAACATTCCTCGACCGACAGTGGACAGTGCAGTGGTCGCCCACAGGTGCTTAATATTCATGACAATAAGCATCTTGTTAGAATTGTCTGTTGGAACACAAGCAATTCTGGCAGAAATCACATTCAGATTCAGTGCAGGAGCCCCACACACGTATCCCACAGATCAGTGCAACATTGGTTCCATGACTTATTACCAGTACACATGACACGGTGGATTGATTAAACATCTACACGATTTTGGAAATGGAATGTGCAATCCAATGGCATACTGGTATTCCAAACGTGCTGATATCCCATAACTTTTGGCATGCTGATGTATGTTTTTCAGCTTTTATATTTCTAAATGTGATATCTAATGTAAACAACCATGTAATAAGTAAAAGTATAAAAGTAATTTTCAAGTGCGAGAAGGTGTCTAATACACTCATTTCTCTCTTCCAATCTAGACAGCCACGGCCGCATAGATCCAGAGATGGTGCCCTTCAAGGATTTGGCATGGGCAGCTTCTAGCTTCATCATGTTGAACGAGTCCAATGAGAACACACTGTACAACCTGGCTCAAGTGAGCAAGATCACTCAGCTGGTAGGCTGTTTGTCACACATATCAGTTTTCATTGCTTTGCTTGTTGGACAAATGTGTAAATGTGATGTGCCATTAAACATTTCAGGAGAGTCAAGATGAGCAGTTGAGGTTCGAGTATGAGGTTCTCCTTCATGAAATGGTTTCTCAGGTAACAATACATGTCTAATGGATCACATCAGATGATTAAATGATCTTAAACTAGAACAGGGCATCTGCAGATCCAAAATACACGAATTTGTCATATATATATATATATATATCTGCAGATTTGTCTTTAGAACTGCAGACTAAAGTGTCTACATATTTCACTAATTGATTGTATTTGCTTTGCAGGAGATTATTCGTTGGAAGATGCTGGTCTCCTGGTCTCCAGCAGGGGGTGTAAAAGTGTCAGATACTGAACTGTTACCACGATGCCACTGCAAACCTTCAACTCCATGATGCAGGCTTACTCAAACCCAAAGATACATTTTACTTACTCCAATAAACCCACCTGAATTACAGTTTGTACAAAGATAAAGATGCTTATATGAAGAAATGTTCTGATATCTCTTAGTTGTTGCTTACAGTGTGATGTCTTCCACATCCAGTTTATATCATTCAGATTTGTTCAGATATTGAAATGAATAATGTATTAGTAATGATAACTGCAGTTTGCTACTAGGTTATATTTCTCAGACACTTTAATCCAAAACCTAAAATATAGCAAAATGAAAACTCTTTAGATACTGGTTTCTTATCACCACTTCCATGGACAACGTTGATGCAATAAAACTTTGGCAGATGTATCTTCTATAGCTCCAACCATCTCCAAGTAAATGTTTCTGCAGCCTAGAAGGTACCATAAAAACAGCTATCCCTCCTCTCCCTCTGTCTCAACACTGACTGATCAGGGATTAAAGTTTAAAAAGCTGCATGTACACATATTGACTTAATGTGATGTAATATGTGCTTGGGCCCTGAAAAATCTCTGCTTGCAACTATATTTATTGTTATTAGTATTATAATGGTTGACCTCCACTTAAGCATGTTTACAACACATGCAGTGAGGATTATACAGAGCATTTGTCCAGAGTGCCCCTTGGAAGAAAGAGTAGATTAAATCTCTCCAACCTTTAAAATGAATTTAAGGTACACAGATACACAAGATAGTTGACATCTTTTATGATTTAGACACAATGTATGCTGTACACAGTACAAAACCTTCACTGTACATGCCCAAATCTGTCCTTTGAGCTCAGCTGAGCAGCGAGAGCTTAAAATTATACATAAAGTACTTAAATGACCGTTTCTAAGAGGGTGGTGGGTATGTGTGTATGTATACATCTCTCTCAGTTCTTCCATTTGCCCTTCTTTGCAGGCAGCTGGCCCGTCGCCTCCAGGTACTTATTAATAAGTTCCTCTTGTACTGAGGGCAGGCAAGGCTGATATCTGCTGTACTCCATGGTGTACTCTCCTTTTCCCTGTGAAACCCAGACACAGAGACATTAATGCCAATATGTTGTTCATTTACGCTGCACAACTATGGCAAGAGAAATGAATTTTGATCTAATAATCACTTATCATTCCTACTTATCAAACATCTCTTTAGTATTGGTCCTGATGACTGTATTGGCTTAAGTCTTTTATCATGCATGAGACTGACTAACTCGTTAAATGTTTAGCATGTTTTTTTATATTAAAATAGTTTTACAACAGGTACCTTTTCTTGTCCAGCTATATTTTATATTTTTTTTGTCATTAACAGTATCAAAAATAACAAATGAATCCACTTCAAAATAAGTTTATAAACAAGGGTGCAGCACAAAAAAATGGAAAATAGAAAAAAGGAGCCAATGCAAACATTTTTAAATCTAACTGAAATCCCTCACTGCACCAGCAGATCTATGAATGAGCCCCATCACCTAACAAGTATCCTTGGGGCTTTAATATGGCTGCCTTACCTCAGTGCAGGAGCGCAGCTCTGTGGAATACCCAAACATGTCGTTTAGAGCAATCTGGAACAAAGCAGTGAACAGGTAGGTTAGAATTACACTTCCTGAAACACTCACATTAATATACACTATATTGGTGGCATTACAGGAATAATCAAGTACACTTTGAATGTGTTTAATCAGGTAGCTCAGACTAATATACCTTAAACCAGGGGTTCTTTACCTGGGGGTCGTGACACCCTGATGTACTTCTAGGGGGGGTCGCGAATGTGACACTAAGATGTTTTGTCAGCTAAATGTGCGATGAATTAGATTTAAGTGCTAAACTGTTTCACACTGTATCATTCTCAGTCTTGATGGAGTGTCTCGCATGAGTATTTTTACAACGTTTTTTCCCACTGAATCAAACTGACTCACTCGCCGTTCTGCTCGACTCTTCGATCTGAATCTTGATTCAGGTTCATGCACAATGTGGCTAAACGCCCGTGTCCAGGAACATCAGAACAGAAATTATGATGATAATTTTCTTATTTTTACGAGTTATTGATACTGTTTTTTCCCGGGGGTAGAGGGGTCATGAAATTTACTGCACCCTAAAAGGGGGTCACACAGTGAAAAAGGTTAAGAACCTCTGCCTTAAACTGTAATAGATGTGTGATGAAACTGACATGACCAGTACACTGAACACCAATGCATCTCAAAAAATTAGAATACTATGAAAAACGTTTGATAATTCAAAAATTAAACTGCCATGTATTTTATGTTCATTACATTTAAATTGATATATTTGAAGTTTTTCTGTTTTAAGGTTAGTACTGAGATTAGTAATCTATTTGAAATCTGAATGAATATTGTCTAATATTTTGAGATTCTGGATATCTGGTTTTCAGAAGCCATAAGTCACACTGATCAACAGTAAAAAAAAGGCTTGAAATGTTACATGTAATGAATATAAAATATGACAGTTTACCTTTTTGAATGAAATTATGATCACAAATTTTCATTCACAATCCTTTTTGATCAATTCATCGAGTTTCCACAAACTTACATCAGCATACAGTGTGAAGTAGCCCTCTGCCCCATCCTGCCCTGTGATCACACCATGGCGACGGTTGACTCCAGCAATGACCATCCCCTGGAATTCATTGGGGGCAACAATTTCCACTGACATGATTGGCTCCACAATGACAGCATTGGCTTTCTCCATAGCTGTTTAGAGGTAGAATAAGAGCACATTTGTATTTTATGACGTTTTACAGTCATCTTAAAGCAGTAGCCATTAAAATTAGTCTCCTTTAAAAGAAATCAAATTTAATTTAAAAGGCTGCGTGTGAGAGGTGGAGTTCTTTAAAACAAGTTTGATTCCAGCTAATAATTATATCTGAATTAATTGAATTGACTTCTTAGTTTTCTGAAACCTCTAAAATTGGGTGTTAAGTTGCATAGAATAGAATAGAATAATATGATACATGGTACCAATGTGCTGCATGACCATTCCTGTAACTTCTAATATATTCATTCTTATTATCATTTTTTGAAGATTTTTTTCTGGCCACATCACATGTATTTAAATGCTTACGTCCCAACCACCACCTGAAAGAGGATCCAGCACCTTCTGCTGAGCAACTGCGGCACTGCCAACCGTGCAGATGTAAAGAGAACGCTCTGTGTAAAAGCTCTGCTAATTGAGGTTTAGTTACATCTTTGCTAGCATCTCAGCAGCCATCAAGGAGTTCCAGTGCCTGACAGCTGGGTTGAATCCAAGAATGCATTCGAGCTCGCTCCCGCACCTGTATTCAGCCATTTCTTTAGAAACATGGCGCAGTTGTGAGGTTTGCCTTCTAATTTAATTTGAACAGGAACATTTACAGCATTTGGCAGATACACTTATCCAGAGTGAAGTCACATTACAAGTGCTTTACTGTTCTCTCAGAAAATATTAGCTAGTTTGTAGATCCTAGAACGTAGCAGGGATTTACATGGCTTATCTTAGGAACAATGACAAATGACATAAATTGCATTGAATTCTGACATGGCTGTTCAGCTTGAGTCACATTGCTGCAAACTAGATGTCTATCAGATTTCAGTACCACATAAGAAAGAAAAAGGCCCAAACTGAAATAAAAAATTGTGTGTTCACATCGTCAACACATTCAAGACACATATGATGAGAAAGATCAGATTTGTACCACTTTTTCCTCCTGTTTTAGCTGCAAGAATGTAGCCTTTGTTCAAATACAGCATATGCAGAACCAAAATTACAAACCAACCTGGTTTGTTGATCTAGGCTGACGTTCTTTCACCAAAACTATATGACCAAAGGACCACAATTTCTGACTGCATTGTTTCATCAGCATAATGATTCTATATTAACCCTCTAACTAAAACATGAAGTGTTATGATTGTTTACTGTGATGTGAGAAGATCAAACCTTGTTTCATAGCGCCCTCTCCCGCTCGGATAAAGGAAATCTCATTGGAGTCCACCATGTGATTCGCTCCATCCTCCAGCACGAACCTCACACCAGATATTTTATGAGCTGTTAGAGGTCCCTTCTCACATGCTTCCAAGAAACCCTACAAAGAGAACAGAAGAAGAGTGTGAGAACTGGGAAACAGTTTAGGAATATAGATTTTCTGGATTTCTAGCTTCACTCTTTTTGCCCAGCCTCTTCAAAGAGGGCTGTGAAAGCATGATTGTAATTTTAATCAGTGAGTTTTTCACCACTAAACTCCATTTCCATTCAAACACAGAGATGTTCAATCAGTAACTGTGACCGTCAGCCATGATCTAATCCTAGAACTCCTTTGTAGAGTCTATCAAGACTATATACTAAATAATGTGTAGAAACCCCAGAGGTGAAGTTTCACAGATTTTCAGAGTTTTCAGATGATTCTGCCTTACCTTGAGTACATCATACTTTTTACTGACTTCTAGAAGGGTTCACAGTATCCTGATGGTTTTACAGATGCGATCATACATACAACATACTTGATTATGGCACAAGGTGATCCGTATACCTTTAAACTACCATATCCTTCATATCCACTGTGAAATTAGCACAAACTGTGACTTACCTTTTCCACAGCTGGCACAAACTGTTTGGGTACATTGGTGCCGACTGTCCGGTCTTCAAACTCAACTTTGGTGTAATTTTCTGAGTCCAAAGGTTCCAGGACTCCCACCACTTTACCATACTGCCCTGATCCCCCGGACTGCTTCTTGTGAGTAAAATCAAATCTAAAATTTGGAAAGCAACTGGTCACTTTTACAACAAGTACATGCACAATTAAAAGCCCTTTTAGTAATAACATCCACAGAGAAGCCTGCTAAACATGAGTGAGGTGTCTCATATTTGGTTTGGTGTGGCACAATAGATAGACTGGGGTTCAATTCCCAGCCTGGGCAACTATGCTGTGCTAACAATTAGAGTCCTTAGGCAAGACTCTTAAAACTACTATGGCCCACCTCTCTATTGTAAGTCTCTCTGAATAAGAGAATCAGCCAAATGCCATGAATGTAACTAATAAAAACAAAATCATACAAGGTGACTAATATTTTGTCCAGGCAGGACATGTTGTTCATAAGTGAGACTTTCCTTTAATTATTTTAAAACAACAAAAATCTCAGATTTGATTCAATATTTGGAGTACAAACTCCACAATAAATGAAAAATAACTTTCAAATTAATAGGTCATTTGAAAGTTATTTTTAATTAATTGTGGCGTTTGCTACTGCATGCATTGATGTGCCATAGGACACATGACCAAAATAATGAAATAATGCAAAACAGCTAGGGTGCGTACCAGTCTAAAAGCCAAGTGGTGATGCAAACACACCTTGATTGTTAATCATAGTACAGCTTTAGCTAGCTGGCTATGGAGCTCACCTAACACTGCTACTATGGCATCAGCAACCCATCTACAGGCCTTGCCCAAAAATGCTAGCATGCTGGCAATGGGCTTCGTTCAACATTTGTACCACAGGATTAGCATGCCACCTATAGGCCTTTCCCAAAAACCTGAACGCACAATTAGTATGAAGTGTTATAAGCAGGGACAGATCATGGAATCAGTGCAGTCATTGTCACAATCATGTGACTTAAACCTATAACACTATACTGAGACTTTTCTGAGATTCTCTGTAAGCAGACATTATTTGTGTGTAAAGTCATACACTATGAAAAGACAAACAACCAGCTACCAAACTGTGTTTGATACAATTTTTTTAATAACTTCACTGCTATTGCTCTTTAAAATTGTCTCCTGCCCAGCTAAACACAACATTTTCACAGAGAACACTAGATTAGTGGTATTGTTTGCTGAAGTAAGTTCCTGTAGAAAACTATGGAGACAGATGATTTAAGAGGTGAAAGAGCAGTACTTACGGCACAGGGCTGGTCACAGTTTCCCTGAAGGCCACTTTAGGCTTCCCCATCAGACACGGGCAGTTATACTCCCTTTCCATCCTCTACACACACACAGACACAGGCATACACACACATCAATGCTCCAAAAGATACAAGTTCCAGGCAAGGGCATTTTTGAGCAGCCTTGGCTACAAAAGGGGAGGATATGGCAAAACTCTTGATACTTTAAAATGTTTTAATTATTTTTTTTTAGAGATTTATGAACATGGAATAAACACGTCATTAATGCTTTAAATAATGTATTTTGTTATTCAGTGTTTGCAAAAATAAATCTTTTCTGAAAGAACAATCAGCTTAAATGGGAAAGGTCAGGCCTTTGCCATTCCAAAACATTAAGTTTATTCTGCTCTAACCATTCTTTGGTAGAATGACTCATGGTAGAATGGTCGTTGTCTTGCTGCATTACCCACATTCTCTTAAGATTCGGCTCACAGACAGCTGTCCTGGCATTTGTGGCATAATTCAAAATTCATTGTTACATCAATGAAGGAAAGCCATCCTGGTTCAAATGCAACAAAACAGGCCCAAACAATGATGAGTGTTTTACAGAGAGAATAATGTTTTGTTTTACTTTCTCCAAATACCTCCTTATTTCAGATCTATAAAAGATCTATTTTGGTCTTGTCCAGCCACAAAACATTGTTTAAATAACCTTCTGGGTTGTCCATGTGATTACTACCAGAGCTACTAGAGCAGCAGCTTTCTCCTTGCAGCCCGGTCATGCACACCATTGTTGTTCAGTGTTCTGATGGTGTCCTCATGAACATTAACATTAGCCAACGTGAGAAAGGCCTTTGTGACATGATCTTTGTTGGTTGAGCAGCCCTTAGGGGGTTTAATAATGGTCCTGAATTTCCTACAATTGTACCCAATCTGTCTGACTGTTTAGGTAGGTTTAGGTAGAAATACAGAACATTTTTCCGGATTCACAATATATTCTCAATATAACTAGCTGACATTCAAGCCTGCTCCTGGAGAGCTACCTTCCTGCAGGTTTCAGCTTCTCCACACCTGGCACAAACTGTTTTGGCCAATCAGGAGCTTCTTAATAATAGTAGTAGTAGTAGTAGAAGAAGTTGTAGTAGTAGTACTAATACATAGTAATATGTAGTAGTAGTAATTAGTTGGATCATTATATAGATCTAATGCTGTACCTGTGAGTAAATCTCCAGGTGTAGCTCCCCCATGCCAGAGATAATGGTCTCCTTGCTCTCTGTGTCGTAGTGCACTCTGAAAGTGGGATCCTCTCTCGTGAAGCGGCTGATGCCTTTGGAGAACTTGTCTGTGTCGTTCTTAAAGGATCGGAGGAAATTAAGCATAACTATTTGTACTTGTGCTTTTAGAGCATTAAATTGTGTGCATGGCAGAGTGAAAAGCCTACCTTGTTAGCTGGTTTTATAGCCATGGAGATGACTGGGTCAGGGATATGGATGGACTCCTGTTTAAAACATGAACTTGAGCGTCAGAAGGGTCTACACAAATATAAATATAATTAAAAAAAAGATTTTCACACCAGCAGAAGTGCTTTTACCATGGAGAGGTTGGAATTGGTTCGAGCTGTGAAGGTGTCCCCACTGGCACAGTCAATTCCAAACAGGGCACAGATATCTCCAGCATATACCTCCTCCACATCCTAAGAGGACAGACATACACATACACAGAGCTCAGCAGGGCACAAGCAGAGCTGCAGGATATATATGTGGGGCTTCTGCATTGAATGTGGATGTGATTCATACCAGTTTTGCTTGTCTGCACTGACAATTGTAGCAATATGCTGCCAGTCACCATTATTAAGCACCCATGGCAGACATCCCTTCTATGGTGTATTTCTACTATGGTATCGAGGAATGTTAAACACTTGGCATCCACTGATATGCTGTTTTCTTAACAGTTTCAAATTCTCATCAATCGCTCACCTCCAATTGGTCTGCATGGAGGCGCACCAGCCTCTGGACACGCACCCTCTTGCCTGTGCGTGTGTTGTAAATGTACTCCCCCTTCTTTAGGCAGCCCTGGTACACGCGCACATAGGTCAACTGACCAAAGCGCCCAGCCTAAGATAAGAGTCGGGTAAAACACACAAAGTCCAGTCAGAATGATAATGGAGCTTACAACAACCATAAAAGGCAACTGAATGCTAAAAGCAGACTCCAGTGAAAGTGTCAGTGGAAGAAATGCCTTTTTGAAGGGGTGGTGGGTAAAGGCCAAAAAGATAACACATGAACCATGTAGGTAAAATTATAAGATTACATCATTTGCTAATACAATACTTTAGAAATACAAATTTAACACAATATTTTAAATGAAATAAATGAAGCTCTTATACCCCCCCCACTTACCTCTAGTTTAAAGGCCAAACCAACATATGGCTTTGTGGAATCTCTTGTAGGATCCATCAGAATCTTGTTGCTTTTACTTGAATCCCTGAACACATAAAATCTAAATAAGCCTGTATTTCTTACATTTACTATTTATATCATTATTGATGCATCATTTAAATGTAAATCTAAAGTAAATGTGATGCTTTAAAGTTTGTGAAGTCTTGAACTTTCTAATTTTACCTAAAACATCAGATTTTTACAAAACTCAAAAATAGATGAAAAAAGCTAAATCAAACATGAGAAAAATATTACACTTGCTCATTTATTAATTGAAGAAAATGATCCAATATTACATATCTGTGAATGGCAAAAGCATATGAACCTTTGCTTTCAGTATCTGGTGTGACAACCACTACACCCATGCAAATAAATGCATGCAGAAACTGCTGATTAGTCCTGCACTCGTTCCATTCATTGGCCCATTTGGCACAAAACAGCTTTAACTCTAATGTTAGTCGTTATCTTCATCCTTCTTTAACCATTCTTTAGAATGATTGTGTGTTTAGGGTAGTTGTCTTTCTGCATAACCCATGTTATCTTCAGTTCATAGATATAGGTCCTGAAATTGGATTTTAGATTTTCTTGGTATAATTAGAATTCATTGTTCAGTCAATGATGGCAAGCTGTCCTGCCTCAGATGCAGCAAAACAGGCCCCAATCATGAAACTAAACCAAACATATGTGAGTTTGTTGGCAACTGTTTTCGTCTCAACTGTTTGATTTGGATCTCCTTATCTACTTTAAGGACTTCTAAAGGGTTCACTTACTTTCAAGCACCAATGTATCAGAAATTAAAATTAAACTTTAAGCACTTGCTGAGAGGAGAGTTACAGAGTTTTTTCAGGTTCATAGTAAATAATACTTGTGTCACTTGTCTGCCTTCTTGTGTAAAGGGAAACTGATTCCAGACATTACCAACATCTGACTCTCACAAGACGTCTACCGTCTCCCTCAGTAAGCTATTCTGACCTACTGAATGGCATGTTGTGAGACCCTGAGGTGAATCCATGACTCACTCTTCATTGATGATGGCATAGTTGTTGACCTCGCTGGGGTTGGGCAGGTAGTCCAGCACAGCATCCAGTAGTGGCTGAACACCTTTGTTTTTCAGAGCACTGCCCACCAGCACCGGGGAGAAGGAGCGCTGGATGGTTGTTCTGCGAACAGCCGCCTGGAGGCATAAGAGAGATGACAAAGGAAGTGAACATTAAAAAAATATATACAATGTAATCTTTTGACAGGCAGTGCAAAGTACCAAGAACCATTGCATCCCCCAAACTACGGTACTATTAATTAAGTTCACTGCTTTAAAAGGATGTTATTGCATTATTATGCTAATATATTGTCAGTATTATTAATCAGTGGCACAAGTTTGTCTTAAAATTGTTCGTTTGTTGAAGACATTGTAAACAAAGACATATATATCCAACATGGCAAGTGAAACTGAGCTGACTTCAACTTTATGTAAATTTCATGCGGCAGCCACACCGTGCTGGCCAATCAGGGAAAAGCTATATACCGCAGTCTGTGTAGAACCCATATGTACATAGTTCAATGTGACCACCTTGTTCTATCTCTGGTGCATTGTTTAGCTAATTTACAATTCTTTATCTCCATATTTGTAGCTAAATAAATAAATAAATAAATAAATAAAACCCCACAGACATATTCAAATGTCATAAATCCAAATTTATGAGACCAGTCTACTCAATATTCAAATTTATGACTTATGATAAGTTCCTTAACTCTTACAACCCCAGATTTGTGGGCAGTTACATGCTGTTTTCAAGGCTCTATAACTCAGAATCAGAGTAACCTACTGACATAATGCACATCATAAACTACAGGACTTATCAAACCATGGCAGCATAAGTGAGCAATCCTGTTCAGAGAACAGTTAAAATCACTCCTTTCCAACTGAAATAAATCCCAGTTTAAATTCCAAAGCAGTCATTTGTAGAATACCACCCGCAGACACCTACTGAGATAAATAGCCAGAATTAGTCACTGATGTCTTTTTTTGGTCAGTTTCTACATACAAATATTACAAACCTTTAGGTCATCTACAGTGGGCACCCTCTCTTCCAGAAACATCTCTCCCAGCCTTTCATCAGCATTGGCTACACACTCCACCAGCTCCTGTCTGCGCTCAGCCGCCTCTGTTCGCATCTCTGCCGGGATTTCATCGTAGCGAATAGTCTCACTAAGAGAAGGAGGCAGCAGATAAACAAACATGAAACTACTGGCTCCATGCCTAATGCCAGTTGCTGGCTAGAGGGGTATAAAGCCCACCAGCATTGAGATGTGGAGCAGTGATACTGTGCTCTCTGGAATGATGGTGCTCCATCCAGTACATATGGAATGAGCTGGGGAGATGGATGAGGTGGAGTGCTGAGAATCCAATATAATGACCACACAGCAAAGCTCATTCCAAAATCTAGTAGCCTAATGGCCTTTTTGGAGAGTAGAGAGTGTTACTCCAGGCATGATAAACTCTTTAAAAAAAAACAAAAAAAAAATAACAACTTCATATCAGAAACAATGAATGACCAGGTGTCCCAATTCTTTTGCCCATATAGTGTACTGTATATGAGTGATAATTTAAAACATGAAATCTTCCTGATATTTCTTACAGCAATATATGCTAATGAAAACATAATAAACAAACTTATGTATGTAAGTGTATTAGTTTAATACATTATAAGCATCCCATACATGGTCTTCATTGAACTTTCAGTTCAGCTTTCCCTGCAGTAGGCTAAAGTTCAAGTTTGAACACCCTCCTTACCCACAAGGACCTTCAAAATAGATACTGCGCTCCTCAATCAGGTCAATGATGCCCTCCAGGTTTCCCTCGAGCCCAATGGGGATGTTCACAAACGCTGAATTGTGATTCAGTTTCATCCTGAAAGTGAGGAAAGAAAATAACATCAGAATGCAAAAACCCAAACAGCTTATCAGGATGACCTCCTGCAGATTTCCCCCCAAAAAGCAGCTGGTTTCTCACCGACTCTACAAGAATGCAATTAATACTTCAAACTGATCAGGGGAGATGGTGGTGAGAGGAGACCTTAAGAGGTCCATTCCATCCACAATTACCAACATTTCTACTGCATTTCCATTTTCACTGAAATACCGTATGTCAAATCTTACACCTTAAAGCAGCAGTCTTTAAAAATTCTCTTTCTAAACTGAATGCAGTAGTATTCTTGAGTGGGGAGTGAACAAAATTTAATTCATGGAATCAATGTGCCATGTGACCATCTCAGCAATGTCTAATATATGGTTTCTAAAAACAGAATGGTCTGGTAGGTTTGCATACTTTGTTTTGGCCATGTTACATATCTTTATGTATTTATGTCACATGCACAACCTCTGAAAGAAGATTCTGCACCTTCTGCTGAACAACGCTGCTTATAGTGCCGATATAAACAGACCTGGACTAGTTTCCCAGCCTGCCCTGTACTAGCTGCTCACCCACCATCACCAACTGTAGAAATCTACTGATAAAATTATGTCCACCAGTGAACTAACACTACTTCAATATACTTGAGTAATAGAACAGAGGTGTAGGGGTCCAGTGTCCCCTAACTATGTATAAGTAGTTTGACCAGAGGAGGATGGGTCCTCCCCTTGTGAGCCTGGTTCCTCCTAAGGTTTCTTCCTCCAGCTCTGTCGCCATTTGGCTTGCTCACCAGGGGATCTGTCATTTATACATGGAGATCTCAGAACTGCAAACTCATCTGCATCCACCCACTGTGAAACCAAAGAGCTGACAAGCCAAAGCAGAGTGAAACTGAATCCATCCTAAAACCAGGGTATTCACTGGCTTGGCTTCTGAAATGTGGCAAGAGTACTGTGATCTGAAAGGCCTTTATTTCTTGCTGAACACATATTCCAGGCCATCATTACTGTGGATTTTGTTACCTGTTACATAATTTACACTGTATTACAGTATAGCAGTATTACCTGTATGGCAACCAAGCCGATCAGCTTGCTAACACTTTTTTCTGCGTCTTAAAAAAAAATAACAATAAAAAATAAAAATAGCACCAGTCACTTTCAGACAATTTCAAGTGCGGTCCTCGCTGTCGTTTTATAAACACAATCTATACAACCACCTAAATAGAGACCTGACTGAGCTTTTTATAGAGCTACTCAGCTAATTGTTGAACTTGTCTCTCATCATAAATTACACAATACAGTTTCACACAGCAATTTATTTACATTAACCTACATTAAGTTATAAACTAGAAAGTTCCTATTGCTGATGCAGTTATTCTGCTGATAAAGTCAACAGTAGCTCCAGCTTTGCAGACATTTCCTTCACAGAGTTTTGACTGAGCTCAATCAGAGTCCTCCACTCAGACTCAATGAAAACTTGATCAGATTCATCCACTCTGAAAGGAGTCCGCATTACAATGCACGCATTAAGAGCTCCACATTCTCAGTGCTATTACAAGTTCTCTCCAAAGTGGGCTCTAAATCTCCAAATTCACGAAATGTAAGGACTGTTGCTTTAAGAATGCTTTCAATCTGTATACTGTATGAAGTGTATGACCAACTACTACACCTGATCTGTCACTGAAGCTCACCTCAGCTGCTGCAGTGCTCGATAGGGGTTCGCTCCCATGCGGTCCAGCTTATTGATAAAGGTGAGGAAGGGCACACTGTAACGCTTCATCTGCCTGTTGACAGTCATGGTCTGACACTGCACCCCTCCAACAGCACACAAGACCAGCACGGCCCCATCCAGAACGCGCAGAGACCTTTCCACTTCTATGGTGAAATCCACATGACCTAAGGAGAGAAGAGTGAAGAAGTCAATGTCTGGGGAAAAATGGAATTTTGTACAACTATAACAGCATTCTCCCACGTAACGTAACTCCTCTGCTGCGTTCCCTTCATTGGTTCCCTGTAGCTGCCCGTATCAGATTCAAAAGCTTGATGCTGACCTACAAACCCAAGAATGGAGCAGCCCCTCCATACATGATGGCAATGGTCAAAACTTGAGCTTCAAGTACAGCAAGGATTGACCCACCATCCCTCAAAACGCAAGGAAAACATGCATCCAGACTTTTTTCTGTTCTAGCACCAAAGTGGTGGAATGAACTTCCCCTGGGGATCCGAACAGCTGAGTCCCTCACTGTCTTCAAACGCAGACTGAAGACCCATCTGTTTCAGGAGTACTTAACTCCATAAAGACATTTGTGTTCAACAGGATCCAAGCGTGAGGAATCTCTAGATTCCAGCCTTGTCTTCTAGCTAAGGATATTCTGAGTGAACAGCAAAGCACTTTCGTAAGTCGCTCTGGATAAGGGCGTCTGCTAAATGCCAGTCATCCAGCACCTCCTTACCTGGTGTGTCAATGATGTTGATGTTGTACTGCTTCCACATTGTGTAGGTGGCAGCTGACTGGATAGTGATCCCTCTCTGCCTCTCCAACTCCATGGAGTCCATGACAGCCCCGACTCCATCCTTGCCCCTCACCTAAAATGGACATGTTTTCATATAGAATATAAAAATATAAACAAACTAAGAGCAGTATAGGGGTATAATGGGTACATGGGGGTATAGGGGGTATATGGGTGCATATGGGAGTATAAGGGGGTATAGGGGGTATGTGGGTATATGAGGGTATACAGGGTATATGTGAGTATAAGGGATATATCGGGTGAAGGAGGTATATGGGGGTATATGGGAGTATGCAAGGGTATATTTGGGTATAGGAGATGTATAAGGGGTATATGGGTGTATAGGTGGGGAAAGGGAGGTATACAAGGTATATGGGTGTATAGGGGGTATATGGGAGTATAAGGGGTATATGGGATAAAGGGCAGTGTAAAGGGCATATGGGGGTGTAAGGGGCATATGAGGGGGTGTTGATCCTCACCTCGTGCATTTCTGCTATCCTGCCGGTGTAGTACAGAACCCGCTCGGTCAGGGTGGTCTTCCCCGAGTCGATGTGCGCGGAAATGCCGATGTTGCGGATCCTCTCGTTCGGGGTGATCCCGGAGGAACAGGACCGGCAGCTGCTGACCAAACCCTACAACAGCAGAGACCACGTTCATCAACACAGTCACTCACTCACACACACACACACACAGTAACAGAGTCATACACAGACTCTCACACACAGTGTCATAAACGGACTTACATGCCTCGGTCTGCTCAGCGCTCTGCGGCTCAGGCTCAGCGCTGCGGTCACTATCCTCATTTCTGCCTCTCCCGCCGCCGGCTGACCGGCTCAAAGTCACACAGGTGCTGGGCTCTCATCCGCCACTTCCTGCACCCCAAGGACCCTTCGGTAGCCGCCGAGTCCGCCTGTTCAGAAATAAAAACATCCTCGACTTCTTTCAGTGTTAATCTAACACCACCTTTAAGACGAACGGACATGACCTACCTTAAGTTACTACATTAACTACTCTCTCACTGCCTTAATAAAGCGACTAAACGCATTACTTGGGACAGAAATAGGCCCAGAAATAACCAACGTGAAGCAGGGGGTGCAGGATTTGCCACGGGCGAAAAATGGCACAGCCTGGTCGGGTACAGGTCTGGAACAGCAGCCAGCAGTTCGTGACAGCGACACTCAGCGGCGAGGAGTGGAGCTGCGTCAAAAACAGGCTTTAAACCGGTCCCGAGAAAATATGTTGTGATTACGAGATAAACACATTTCGTCAAAGTATCTCGCTGTTATATAATGTCGTAAACGACGTGATACCTCATAATTACGTTACATACAGCTTCATAAATACTACATTTGGTATCGCAGCTCTGAAAACGACCACATATACTTTCTCATAATTGCGAGACCTTGTGTCTTAATTACGACATAATGAGTCGTTTTTAATAACAATAAATTTAATACCAATACATTTAAAAACACTGCCTCTTAATTATGAGATGTTTATCACATAATTACAACATAAGTTGTCAAAAGATTGATAATGTTTCTTGAAATTTGGTAAAAAAAAAAATATATATTTTTTTTTTTAATTAATTTTTATTAATTGTTTTTATTTTTTAACTCTAACCTTCAAAACAGTAGGGGTGAAAGATTCAAGAACATGGTGAAAAGACAAAGCGAATGAAATTCCAAATGAAAATACAATACGCACATCCACACAATCGAAACATTGCAGGTTAGGTTCCCTAAGATGTTTGGGGTTCCTTGGTTCATACAGACTTTCCTAGATGACAGTAAATGTTTAACACTGTTACACTCACAGTAACATTGTTTCCAGCAGGAGGCAGCAGTTAGCTGTACTTCATGAGCATGGAGCTTCTAGAACGTCCACCTATGTACACCCCTATATATACCTAGAATTGTGGTCCAAAGGACCTGAGATGATCAGGATCCCATAATTCAGACTTTGAAATATAGAGGATTGTTAAGATACTTATTCATACACTGTGTGTTCAAATGTTTGTGGACACCACTTCTAAATTTGCACCTATTGCATTTACATTTACATTTACATTTATGGCATTTAGCAGACCTATTGCTGACACAGATGTACAAATGCCCACCCAGCTTGTCTAGTCCCTGTAGACACATTTGTCAATAAATTAGAACTCTTTGGGGCAGATAAACAAACATGAACCTGTTGGCACCATGCCTAATGCCAGGTGTGGGCTAGAGCGGTATAAATCAATGAGCTGTGGAGCATTGAAACGTGAAACTGTGTTCTCCAGAATACCTTTGATCAGAAAATACAATGTATGAGTAGTTGTCCATACTTTTGTCCATATACTGTGTGTGTGTGTGTGTGTGTGTGTGTGTGTGTGTGTGTGTGTGTGTGTGTGTGTGTGTGTAGTCTGAGAAAGTCTAAAGTAAACTGGGTCCAGTGTTGTCAATCAGTCCTGAAAAAACAAAAAAAAAACCAAACCATTTCTTCAACTGTGTTTAAAGTACTGCTACTGTGACTATCAGATGATCTCCTGGGGGTCATTCAATGTCATGTAATCAGGTTCTGATTTCTGGATTGGATTAAACTATATATTTGAAATCTGGCTATTTGATTGCCTGTTTAAGAGGTTTAATCCGGTCTCACATCCAAATGAGACTGGAAGATTGTGAAGTTTAATACATGCACTCTTGGGCTAATGGCTGGTAGGTGAATGTAGAGGCCATGAAAGTGAGCGTGCGATATCCTAATGGGATGTTTGGACTACAGATGATCAAGATGAACTAGTCAAGTTGGGGCAGCAAAACTGGAGAATTCACAAAACACAGTTACTCAGTTAAACAGAAAAATGAACCTTGTCCCATGGAGGAAAGAGTAAGCGATGGCTTTTATGGAAAACCTGTAGCCAAATAAGCAAATTATGTGGCGAATATTGATGGATGCACACAGACAGCTTATCTTGTCCCTGTAGAGAAATACTGCCATTTGAATAGACTCTCTTGAGCAGATCAAAATGAACTTATTGGCATCATACCTAATATCAGGCGTAGCTTAGAGGGCTATAAATCCTCTCAGCAATGAGGTGTGGAGCAGTCAGTGAACTGTGTTCTCTGGAAAGAAGGCTGGAGCTCCATCCAATACTTTTGGGAAGGATGAGTTGAGGATGAGGTCAGGTGGTGATAATCCAACATCCTTACCTCACTAACTCTTGGTCTTGTTGCTGAATGCAATCAAATTCGCACAGCAATGATCACTCCCAATTCTAGTAGAAAACCTTGCCTGGGCAATAGAAAATATAACAAAAGAAGGATAAACTGTTTTCAATACCCTTGATTTAAGACAAAATAATGAATCAGCAGGTGTCTAAATACTTGCCCGTTTTGTATAACGTACTCCCTTTTAGTCTGTTTCACTTTTTTTATGTTACAAAAACAAGATTTACATACATCCATGTAACTGATCCTGAAAGCAGTTTCACATTGTAAATCAATAGTGTGTACAACAGCATCTCACACCATACACCATACAGTACTTTGTAGTCCTTTAATTACAGACTGTAGTCCGTCTGTTTCTCTGTATCCTCCCGTCACCTTGAGTTTCAATGGACACAACCCACAGTACCACCACAATACAGAACCAGAAATATTCATCCAACAGCATCCTGTGGGCAGTGTCCTGTGAGCACTAATGAAGGACTAGAGAATGATCAACACAAACTGTGCAAAAACAGACGAGCTTCTATCTCTGATTTTACATGGTGGGACAACTAGAAAGAAATGTCAGAGAGGACAACAATGTTTCAACAGTGTTTAAAAACTCCAGCAGCACTGCTGTGTCAGATCCCCTCATGAGCAATTTTTTTGCATTCTTTCATAAGCTTTCAAAAGTAAAGTGCACCTTCTATTAATTATATAACATTCTTTTATAATCATACAATCTAAATGTAACAATCTGAATATGACAGTTTTTTGGGAACCATTTCTGTTTTGATTCTGCTGGATTTTCTGCTGAACAGTGTTTGAGCTTCATTATTCAGTGAAAGCATAAATATTGTATAGCATTATTTTCCATTCACTACATAAAATCACAGAAAGCGTACCCCTGTTAACAGAAGCAATGGGTCAGGGAGATTGTTTGGTGCATTTAAGGTGAGTAGATGGGTGTTGCCCTACAACAAGAAATTTGTCGGTAGGGGATGAAAGGGAGCTGATGGGGAGGTGTGGAGTGTTATTGTGACACTTTCTCGATCCTTCTTAAAGGAGAAGGCGGTGCTGGATCATGTTTTTGGGAACTCGATCCATCCCCGTACAGCAGAAACCAGAGCCACTTGGGAAAGTGACCAAGGGGTCTCTATTGAAACAAGACGAAACAATGACCGGGGGGAAGGAGATGTTTCCCTGCCTCTTTTTACCCCCTGGGTGCACCAGTCCTCCTTTACCCCCTTATTTGCTCTTTTTGTCCTCCCTTTTCTGTCGCGTCTTTTTCTTTCTTAAAAGCAGACGAAGGTAAAGGACTTCATTTTGGGCTATGAACCCTCTGACTTGCTCTTGGGGCGACAGCAGATAAGCTCAACTCAAAAGCACTGTTGTGTCCTGTCTCGCGAACCCACAGTGGGCCACAGTGTTGACCTTTGCCTTCTCCCTAAAGTAACCTACCACTGTTGTTCAATTGCAGTGTGACTGTAGTAGATTCTATTATTATTAACTTTTAATGCCACCTTTATTTCCAATCAGGCCTATACAGTGATGCGTGAATGTGTGTGAACCCTTTAGAATTTTCTATATTACTGCATATATTTTACCTAAAACATCATCAGATTTTCAGTCCAAAAAGTAGAGAGAACCCAAACAAATGAGACAAGAATATTACACTTGTTCATTAATTTATTGAGATCCAATATTACATATCTGTGAAGGGCAAAAGTATGTGAAACTTTGCTTTCAGTATCTGGTGTGACAACCCCCCCCCCCCACCTTGTGCAGCAATAATGGCACTAAGTTTAGCCCATTTCTTTGTACAAAACAGCTTCACCTCTGTTACGTTGGTGGGTTTCCTCCCATGAACTGCCTGCTTAAGGTCATTCCACAACATTTCTATTGTATTAAGGTCAGGACATTTCAAATCATTATACATTTTTAACCATTCTTTGTGCTTTGAGTCTTGAATTTGTAACAGCCTGATGTGCATCAACGACTTCTGATCTCATCCTTTCTTCTTCCACAAATATATGTTCTGAAGATCAGACTTTGATTGATCCCTGTTCTTTAAAAAAAACAGTGAGCCCACTCACAACTGATTGTCTCCCATCGATTGAAAATACCTGATTCCAATTCCACATACAATATTGGATCATTTTAATAAATAAATGAGCAGATGGAATATTTTTGTCTCCTTTGTTTGATTTGGGTCTCCTCATCTACTTTGGCTTGTGTCCAAATCTGATGAAGGTTTAGGTCAAATTTATACAGAAATATTCAAGCCTTACTGTACCCATTTAATCACAGTAGAGACAATCACGCACTGTATCTGGACAGTTTCCTGTTTACAGCACTGTGCCTATTTTCCTGCAATTAACACAAATGTTAGGGTGTGATGAGCACCAGTAAAATCAGCCTGTACATTATTTTGTCCCCTTTTTGCTGCAGGCATTTATAGTTCCAGTGGACTGAAGAGCTGGACACAAATGGTTTGACCTGGTTTGACCCTTGGAAGTGGTATTGTTATCATTAGCAATAAGAACAATAGGACTTGTCAACATGGAAAGTGAATATATTTCATTACGTATCAAGCAGTATAATTAATTACGACATTACACTGTAAAAATATCTTAGCAAGTAAACTTGGATTAAATGTAGTCAAAACATAAAACATTTATTTAGAGATTGTTGTAGTAATAGTATAAGATTATTACTGGTTCATTGTTTTTACTTGTTTCAAGTAATGTTATCTACAGCAGGTGTCTATTGTTACATTAAACTGGTTTCAGAGCTCATCATCAGCAGTAACATCAAAACAGGTTCTAATGCAATCTGGTAACATTAAACATAAAGGTAAAAACGTAAATATGCCTGTAGATCCACAGGGAAATCCACACAGTGAAACCAACACATACACACTAGTGATTTCACACAAACACACACACACACACACACACACACACACACACACACACACACACACACACACACACACACACACGGCTTCCTTGTGGCCTTGTGAATAAGGGTAGAGTTTCACCACAAAGGGATGAGTCAACGTTCTGACCACAGTAACACTCATCACACTTTTTAATAGTAATAATAACCTAAGGTGTGAGGCCAACTCTTCAAATCAAATCAAATCAAAATTTATTTTTATAGCGCTCTTCACAACTGAAGTTGTCACAGAGCAGCTTCACAGAAATTAAATAAATAAATAAATAAATAAATAAGAAAGGTTAAAACAGAAACAAAGTATAAATGACAGATCCCCTAGTGTGCAAGCCACATGGCGACAGTGGCAAGGAAAAACTCCCTCAGCTGGAGGAAGAAACCTTGGGAGGAACCAGGCTCACAAGGGGAGGACCCATCCTCCTCTGGTCAAACTACTTATACATGGTTAGGGGATACTGGACCCCTACATCTCTGTTCTATTACTCGGGTATTGAAGTAATGTTAATTATCTGGTGGACATAATATTAACAGTAGATTTCTACAGTTGGTGATGGTGGGTGAGCAGCTAGTCCATGGCAGTGTGGGAAACTAGTCCAGGTCCAGTTGGTGGAAGGTGGAGAGCCAATGTATACATGTATCAGGGGAGCTTGGAGTCCTTCTCAGGTGGGCAGAAGAACTTGGGGTTAGGACCTAATCAGTTCTGGCTGGTGGGTCATCGTTAACTCGGAAAAGATACAGAGATGAATTAGTTTGGAATTTAAAAAGAGAACAGAGAATGTAAACATTACCAGAGTGTGGCGAGTGACTCCGGCAAATCTAACTATAACAGCATAACTAAGAATGAACCAGTCAGACCAGGGAAGAGTTTCATTCTGTCTCTTGAAGGTCTAACCAAGGGGAGCCACCCCTCTCTTCCCTGTGTGTGTCATTCACTTAAGTTGCACCACTCATTATGCAGAAATCTGCACAGAGTAACGTCTTATGATAATTATAAATACACATTCTGTACTATAAAGGCTAGAAAATGTATGCCAGTGAAAATAAATACACTCACAATAAATAAATAAAATAACTCTCCAAGAAGAAGTTGTTGGAACATATATAAGTTATTACAAAAATAGTCTAGTACAGTGAAAAAACAAGTTTATTGGTAAAACCTCTACAAATGAATGGATGCTCTAGTACCATGGTGGGCCTGGAAACAAGATCAGATGCAGTTGGGAATGAAGGCATACATGTTCTATATGGAATCCTACAGCATATTTGCCCAAAGATGTTGAAGCTGGGCCTATAGATCCTGCACACTCATAGGTTGGCGATTCAGTCCTAGCTGCTCCCATTAATACATGCTCGATTAATCTGGTGACCAGTCAGACCAGGGAAGAGTTTCATTCTGTCTGAGACATTCCTGGGGACCCTTGCTGTGTGTGGGTGAGCGTTATCCTGCTGAGAAATGCCAGATGGTAGCCCTGCATTGAGAGGCAACACATGGCTGTTAGTGTCCCTCGTATCACTATGCGATGGCTCCCCAGATCATCAAACCAGCAGTTGGGGGCAGGAAGGCAGAATTGAAGCACTCACCACACGGCCCCCAGACTCTAAACCAACTGTTATCAGATTCCAAACAGAACCTATATTTGTCAATAAAGATGATAGGTTTCCATTCCGTGGCTGTCTACGGTTCTTATGAACAACACCACTGCAAACTACGGTGATGGTAGCTTAGTCAGAACAGCCTAGATGGTGGGCAGTTCTCCCAAGTCCAATGATGTGTCCCCTCCCAAAGGCTTTCAATGGGACAAAATGTCTTTGAATGTGTTAGAGGCACATCTAGCAGTCAACGATCTGTCACCAAGAGGTACACTACCCAAAAGTAGACTCTGAGGGCATAATAGGAGAAGTACTTTTACACAGTTCTGTGCCAAGACCAAGTGTCTAATGAGAACACACCAATAATCTGCCTGAGACATGATGCGTGCAGAGTTTTGCAGCAAAATGAGCTTGCATTATTTTTAGTCAATGAGTATAGTTTATGAGTTCTAGGTCCAAATACATATAGTGCAGTGTCTGGGTCCAGGCCTTGCTGCTTGCCTATTAATTCTAGGGCATTGCTAAAAGATTATTAAGAGTGAATAATAACTCAAGGAATCCACAAGCAATATGGGATCAATATATAAGACTTGGGTTTGTCTTTTAGATGGAAGTAAATAATATTCCTTATTTTAACTTACTCATGAAATTATCTTCTTGAACGTTTCAGTATATAACACCATTTTCCTAGCCCACTGTTAAATAAAGGACTAACTCAAGCCTCTCTTTGTTTCTCTTTCCAGTGTCTTTCTCTAGGCTGTTTAAACTAGACTTTGTTGTAAGTCAGGCTGCATTAAGCTGTCACACAGTCTGGTCTCCAGCACTAACCCATTGTCAGGACTGTCAACATGGATTTGATGTGCAATCTGATCTGTACGCATAAACCCTTGACCACAAAGTGCCTCAGCTCTTTGTTCTACCCCACACCCTCTCCAATATTGTACATATTAAACACATTCCTCCGACAGTGTGCCTTGAGTCAACAATAAGTGAGCGATGGAAATACAAAATATCTGAGATTGCTTTTTACTCTACGGCTTCTAGTGAATCATAATACCCTCCACTCCCTGTGTCTGATTAGCTGCAAGGAAGTAAAGCTGGTCTGAAGACTGGATTTTCTGTGATGTTGCTGAGCTGAGCACACTGTCTGGGTATACAGGTAGTATGTACATATGCAAGTGCGCAGTCAAGGCCAACCAAGAAGTGTCTCTAAGGCCGTGCTCACATAACCGAGCTATAGTGAATCAAATCTGACTTTTTGTGACCCAGATCAGATTTTTTCAAAGCTGTGCAGACGTGTCAAGTACAATCTGTGCAAGTCAGATTGAAGCCTCTATGTGCCTTGACGTAATACATCTCTAGTACAATTTGTGAGCATGCAATGTGAATGTGGATGTTTTGATAAGATTTCATGCATTTTTTTCATCTACACCTGCACTGCAGACAAAGTGCAACATCATAGAAACACCATAACTATGGAGTATGAAGTTGCTCAGTGGTTGCTAGGTAATTGCTGTGTATTCCAAGGTAGTTTGAAGTGCAAATCCCAAACTTTCATTCTGTTAACCCAGCAACAGCAGGGCTCCGATTGGCTCAGTGGTCTAATGTGCCATCCCTATGATCCGAGGGTCACACTTTCGAATCCCAGGTCATGCTGCTTGCCACTGGCAGCTGGAGTCCAAGAGAGATAAACTGGCAATGCTCTCTCTGGGTGGCTAGCTCTCTTCCCACATCACACCCAGGTCAGCATAGGTGTCTGTTTTTTATCGGCTTTCCTCCAAGCATGTTGGCTGTCCAGCAATATAAATAAAAATAAGCTTTAGATATTCTAAAATAGCTAAAAATGCCATTGTTTATTCATCTGCTTTATGAAGAACCACCAAAGAGTACCACGAATCCTTATCAATTACTTATTATATCTACCAGCTCTGTTTTTCAATGTTTGATTAATCAAATGCTACCCAACCTTGTGCTTTCTGTTTCCTTATTATAATGTAATTCTGTGGGTGTTGTGGACACCTAAACCCCTCCCCCTTCCATTTGCATTTAAATACATCATTACACTGGCACCACAGTACAGGGTGTAGTCGTGGTGCCATATCTACCAGTGTTCGATGCCAGCATCTAACTGTTGCACAATACAGAGCAGATAGTGCTCACAGACAAAAGAATAGAGCAGTATTTACCTGATAAAGTCCACACAACAATGGTACAAAGTACATGCCATATGTTAGAGCATACAGAAATGTCATACTGTTCTCATTATTAGGAAAGGAGGTAAAGATAGAGATAGCTGCACACTGGAGAAGCCATTCCTAGGAAACCCTTGCTGTGTTTCTGCTAACAAGTTGGAAGTTCTGCCATGAGAGGCAACATGTGGCGCCAGGATGCACATATTGCTGAGCTGTTAGTGTTCCTCATATCACTACTGTCTCTCCATATCATCACACCAGTAGGGAGCAGTGTGAGGGGCAGGATTGAAGTGCTCACCATGAGACCTCTATATTTGAACCCAACCATCGTTAAATCTGAACCAGAACCATTTGTTGCCACCCAGGATTCTCATTCAGGACACCACAGCAAAACAAATGTAACAGTGAATTGAACAGAATGGCCAGGGCCAACCCAGTTTGTCAAAAATGACCATCTTGCTTCTCTCAATCCAATATTGTGCCCCTTCTTAAAGTCTGCCAACTTGGCAAAATGTCTTGGAGTGCACCTCACCGAGAGGTACACTACCCAAAAGTAACTTTTTATAGGACAGTGGGGGAAACACTTTATGCCACTTTGTTCCAAGAACCAGTGTCTGATCAGGCATAACTACATGCCAAACATCCTGTTTTGTCAATGTGTCTAATGTTATTATAACTAATAAAGTGAGAATGTTTTGTATATTTGTTGTTTATTCAGTCATGTCAGGCCAGGTTCCTCCCATAAATAAGTGAAATAATAAGTTTAAATTACCTTTAAAATGTTCCGGCAGGCTTGCACTGACTAATGTGTCATAGCAGTGCACTTCCCACCGTCACCTTCCCTTTGTTTTGGAGGCCAGTGGTGTTTCTGTTTGTTGTGGATTTAAGCCAGAGTAGGTTTCTTACCTAGTTGGCAAAATCTGATCCCCTGCCACAACCGTTTGAGAATGCAGGTATTGTCTTGCTGCATCCTGGAGAAAGACAGGGATGGGTGTTCAGTTACAACTAATAAAAATAATAAGTCTTGTGATATGCACAAATGGGGTCTCAGAGACTCAGAGGTTCAGTGAAAATGTGCACTACATGTCCAAAAGTATGTGGACACCCTTTCTAATGAATATGCTCAACTACTTGCTCTAATTTGCACCTATTTCTGACACAGATGTGCAAATGGACACACAGCTTGTCTAGTTCCTGTAGAGAATTATTGCCAATAGAAAATGACTCTCTAGAGCAAATAAACAAACATGAACATATTGGCATCATGCCTAATGTCAGGGGAAGACTATAAAGGTGGGTATAAAGACCCCCTGCATTGAGCTATGGACCAGTGGAACTGTGATCTCTGGAATGATGGAATTGTGGTGCTCCATTCAGTATTTTGGGATAAGTTTTATTTTTTAAATATTTCATCTATCTGTGCAACAATTCACTTTTCACAAATATCTTAACATGTAAACATTTCCAAACTGTTTATTCTTTTATATTACTCTGCTTATTATTTTTGATATAGTAGAAATCCTTTCCTGGACAGTACTCCCTGGCTGAAAGTCTAGTACTACTGCCTTCATCGGGCGTGTATGGTAAAGTAGCCAGATGGAAGCCACTGCTCAATAAAAATCCACCCAATCTGATGCAGCTTGAGAGGTTCTGCAAAGAAGAAAAAGAGAAACTCCTGTAATGAATAAAAATGAATTCAATCAATTTGGGAATAAGACTGCAACATAAAATGTGAAAAAGTGAAGCGCCAAGAGACAAATGTGTAAATGATAATCCATAAAATATACATACATCACAAAAACGTCTCACTGTTCACAAATAAATACATTTGTCTGTCTCATGACCTGCCATTTGTACAAATACTATTAAACTCAAATACACATCATAATTTGTATGTGAAACTGGAGGCATTTTTTACATTCTCTTGCATATTTCACTGAAGTCTCAATTAATTTATTTATAAAATGGTGCATCTGCATTTGTGGATCACGTTTGATTCTTGTTCATTATGGGTTTTGAGACTTTCCTTTCGCATTTTCTGCATCTGATCCACACACAAATGCAACACTTCATTCACAAAGGTGGCAACAAGGGGGGTGCTGTTGATTTGGCAGAATGGTGTAAGACCGACCATGTAGAAGTGAGTAATTGGATTGACTGTCACCATAATGGACTAGCAAAATGGATGGGTGACTGAGATAACGCTACACTGGTTTACGTGCAAATTTGAACGATTTGTTATGTAAATTGATTGTTGTGAGTTAGGACCATAGGCTAATTAACAGAACGAGTCCATACATATAGCTTTTTTCTAATTAGCAGCTAGCTAGTCTGCCAAATCAACAGCGCCCCCTTGCGGCGACGTGTTTGCTTGTTGCCACCTTTGTGAATGAAGTGGTGCGTTTGTCTGTGGATCAGGTGCAGAAAATGGGAAAGTCTCAAAATCCAAAATATGCAAGAGGTAATGAACAAAACAAACGTGATCCACAAATGCAAATGAAAATGATAAAAAGGTGTTCATTGGTAAAAAAAAATGTTCTAAGTGCACTATGTTTGACTGTGTCAGGAACAACGAGTAACCAGGCGAGACTAGGGAGACTGAAGGGATAGCAGGGGTTGAGGGTTTAATAAACAAAACAGGTTACAAAACAAAAACTATGGGACTTGGTTAAAAACAAAGGCATGGAAACGTACTGACACAATCACCAAACAAAACCAATATACTCAATAAACAGACTGACAGCAGCAACAACTCCATCATCAACAACAAAGGACTGACCAACACTGACTGAAACAAAGGGTAAATAGAGGGACATATTAACCACACCTGCAACTGATAACAAAGAGACAGGATTACAAATCAGACACACATGGGAATGGGCGGAGCAAGGGAGGAGACAGGACCATTTTAAGTAGCATATTTCAAACCTTTTTGATTTTAATGTTGATACTGTCTGATTAGTAATTATTTTTTGATTTATTGTGTGCAGACACATAAAAACTGAGACAACTGCACCACAGCACCCAAAAAACCATGTGACCCATCTTAGCAACCAGGTGCTGCACACCACTGCCCAGGGGCAATCCTAGGCCCAGGCTATGAGGCTGTAGCCCTGGGTCTTTTACAAATAGCCCCAGGACTTTTTCCACTAAAAATTTTATGGATTCAAAAAGAATATTCTTGCTAAACATTGACACAGAGTAGCACAATATATTTAATGTGTATCTGTTATACTCAAAATAATGATAAATATGCTATTTAAAAAAATAAAAAATAAAGGTCAGGTCTGTGAGGTATATAATATAATAGCAAATAGAAGTTAAACTCTTGTAAGGTTCACAAGAACGTTGGTAGATCTAAAGATCTATCACTACTTTGGGCAATAATATATGGATTATTAGATTAGATTACATTAGATTTATTGATCCCTTGGGAGGGTTCCCTCAGGGAAATTAAGGTTCCAGCAGCAGCATCAGTACAGTGTAGAAAAGGGTAGAAGGATAAGATAATTTAGTAAGAAAAACACTATAGAAATATAAAGAATATATAATATAGAGACTATTTTACAATATACAATACAGACAAATAGTGCATCAACAAAGAGTCCTGTAGGAGGGAGTATTACACATTATTATTGCACTTATTAACTGTTTATTGCACAAGTCCAGTTGTGTTGTGGTGGTCAGGTTGTGGGTTGCAGGTTAATGGTTCCTGGTTCCTACTCGTTACCATCCTCTGTTTTCCTGTTACCACTCCTCCCCCCCAGAGAAGAGTTGTACAGTCTGATGGCGTGCGGGAAAAAGAGTTTTTACGTTTATATTATGGACTCATATTCTATTAAAATGGTCTTAGCAGATGGGTTAAGAAATTTTTTTCATATTGAATGAGGCCCAATAACTCCATGCTGTTCAGTGTCCCTGGGGTGGAATGTGACTGATCATCATGTGCTTTCAGTTGTTGTGCACTCTTGCAGATTTGGACAGCTGATTTGTGGTTCTGCAGTGTGGTGACACGTCTCTCTGAAGAATACACAGCTCAGCATTAATACACAGCAAATGCAGTCTTTCCTTCAGAAAGCTTGAGAAAGAAGTGAACTACCTGGCTCTTTTTGGCAGGCCTTCAGGCTACCTATAACAGTGAACTGGAGGAACTGGTTTGGTCACTCAGCTAGTTTTTGGTTTCTTTAGAGCCACTATCATTAGCTTGCACTAACTGTTTTTACCTGCTGATCAGGGCACTGAAAGGTGAGTCTCTGGTTAAGAGCTGCATGAAAATGTGATGTAAAAATGAAAGAATGTGCTGTAGAGTGAAATATATTACTGCTGTTAAGTAGGTAATATGTAGGCAATAAGTTATGTGGGTGACCATATTTTCTTTTTTAATAGAGGATGGGGACACTCGGGTGGCTGATGAGGCTGGGGGCTTCAACTAGTTCTAAGCTGTAGGACTGTGGCTGTGTGTGTGTGTGTGTGTGTGTGTGTGTGTATGTGGGTAAATGAATGGATCAAAAGGAGCCAGTCTGTGAACATGGAAATGTCTAGATTAATATAAACAGCAATTCTAATCATTAAGCGAGTGTTTCGTCCAAAAATGAAAAATAAAAAATAGTGTAATAATCTCTACTTTTATCAAATTGACTGCTTAGCAAGTGACCTTCCAGAGTTTACTGACTAACAAAAAATTGCTTTTTTTTTTTAGTTTTCCCTGAACAGTTTGATATCAGGAGAGAAACAGCTATAGTCTGGTTGGTTAAGGTAATAGTCCTCACGCAGCTTCTTGAGCTAAATGCTAAAAACACAGCCCTGTCTCCTTTAGAGTAAGAGTTAAGAAACAGGATAGAAACTACTCATTTCTCACAAGAGGACAGAAACTACTTATACTCATTTTCCTCACAGCTATCAACACTAACCGACTACACTGTGTGGTGGTAGAATAATTTATTGTGGATATTATGTGGAAAAAAATCCATTTATCAATTAAACAGTAGTGTATTTTATTATAGTCTATGTTGGCAGTCATTTTATAAAAGTGATGACACTCAAAACCATGCATAACTGTGATTTTATAACATGCAATTAATGCCAAATACAAAAATAACGTTTTATTTTGACCATATTTTATCAAAAATAGGACATATTACCTTACTGTTAAGCAAAAAATGCTTGTATTTCAATTTTCTCGCATTATGAAATGAGCCTGTAAACTGGAAAAACAACAGTTCTGCATGAAACAGATGAAGGTGAAGAGGATAAGTAGCAACAAGATGAAAGAATGTAAACAGGAATATGAATTTTATTAAGCAAAACTCTGCTATCTCAATCCTTGTTTTTTTATGTGAATCTGGCAGTTGTTGTTTATATTGTATCACAATTATATGATGAGTGGACCAATAGAAATGCTCCAAAATTAGTTTGAATACATTTTTTTACACTGACTTCTGTTGGATGTTAAGAAGGTTTTTATTTAGGAGATTTGGGCCACTGCACAAGGATGATCAAGCTATACATACCTGTGGGGTGTGCAACAGGATTCAAAGAAGGAAAAGTGGTACACAGTGCATTAAATGTCTCATCTGATGTGTGGAACATGGGTCACAAAGTAGAGGTTAATGATTGGCTTAAATGAGTGATTACATTTTGGTGTTCCATAGGCCAGAATGTGAATTTTCAGGTGTATGTTAGTGTATGCTGTTACAGGTCTACCACCAGTGGCTGAAATCCCAGTCTACAGGAAATTGTGGCTGAAAAATGGTCTGCAGTTCCTTGCCCAGTGTTCTTTCTGAAACTGGTTGTGAAGGACCTGCATTGACTTCTAGAAACAATTTTTGCCTGGAAGTAAAGCGATTTTCATTCAAGCCGTGAAACATGCCAGCAGTCCTTGTCTGATAGTTTCATCTTTCAGACACAATTCTGAGAATATCCTACAGACTGAGACTTCTGCTGGTTGAACCATTTGAGCATACGGTTCGTCCAAATGCAATCACTCGTTTTAGACAACCATTAACCATTAACCCTTCTCAATCTATGAATCCTGTCACTAACAGCACAGGCATTTATAGCCTGATCATCCTCATACAATACCATGTGCCGTACCGTAACCTGAAATCACTACCACTTTAAACACCCAAATTGACTGCTGACCTTTTTAGAATTCAATTATGAACAAAACATTTTCATCATGTTCTTATTTTTGTGATGCATTAGTGGGTAGTTTAGGCACTGATAAAACCATCTACATGTATAACATGCAAGATCAAATGAACCAACTCTGGATCCTTGTAAAATTACTTTATTATGTGAAAAATCAACCAATAAAAAAGCGATATTGAATGCATAAACACATCATGTACAAGTATATATCAGAATCAAGTTAGGTGAAATGTGATGACTATTGTGTCTACATCTTCAGTCATTGAAAAAAACAGAAATGCAAAGTGATTTCGAACTGAATATTTTCCAGAAATACATCTATGGCATATCGACAACACAAATAAGTGCAAAAGGTTTTGGTAACTGACATTGTAACCAGCCAAAGTTCCAGTATCCAGTACATAAATATACACACACACACACACACACATATATATATATATATATATATATATATATATATATATATATATATAGATAGATAGATAGATAGATAGATAGATAGATAGATAGATAGATAGAGACAAGAAACCTGAAGATGACATATATTGTTTGAAAGGGTAAGGTACTGTTCAGTGTAAATCAGAGTGCATGCATTGTTCAGGACTTCTGGCAGAGAGGAAGACTGAGCTGCTGATCCAAGAGAGTTCTTTTCATTCCAGCAATCTTTGCAAGCAGTTTATCAAAGTCCAGCTTAAACTTGTTTTAGGCTACAATGGAGAGTGAGACATAGATATAAAATGAGCGAAAATGAAAGTGTTGCTCAAGTATGTTTAAACATACCAAACTCCTAAAGGGTGATCAATATTTGAACAGTGCAGTGAAGCTTAATTTCACTGTTCCGCAGTCATTACATTTTCCATCTCTTGGAGTAGCCACATTGCATAGGAAATGGGAATACATTCATTAAAACATCAGTGACATTGTACAGGATCAAGAAAACGAGATGGAATATAGAAAGGAATACTTTCCCACTTGAGTGTGTTACTAGTCTCCAGAGATTGAGCAAGTACAAATCCCAGTCTGAGCTAAGATAGTCAGGCCTGTTTGGCATCCCAACCAGCACCAATTGTACTTCAGTGATATTCCCGTGATAACGGGAAAGAGACTGTGGGGAAAACCACTGGCTCCCACATGCAAACAATACACGCAGGATCTGACTTATCATGCAAATCGTCAGGCATGTGCAGTCACCCTGGAACCCATCCTGCACCATCATGCAAAAAAAAAAAAAAAAAAAAAAAAAAGCCAAGGCAAACGTGACAAGGAGAGTACCTGAAAGAAGCTAGAAGCTGGAAAATGGAGAGGAGAATTTTGACATGCCAGTTCACATGAAAAGTCAGAAAGACGTTCAAATCATGTCTGTGCCACGTCTGACTAAGACCTCAACTGGATGTCCTAGATGGTTTCGCTATCTCAGGCCCTGCACACACATACCATTACCATGCATCCTGGATGACCCGATCACAGACGACTGCCCAAACATGCAGCCGTTCAGACCAGCGATTTTAAATGCATCTCCTGTGACCTCTGGTGATCAAATTTCTCACATAATTTTCCACCGAAGGAAGGGCTCAACATAAATTGAGATGAAGCACTTAGGTTGTGGGTTAGCCATGAGTGTTGTCTTTTATCTATTAGTCTGTTTATCAATCTATTAGTTTGTTTATTAATGATGCTGGAGGGTGTGACAGTATTCACAGTAGTAAATATTACATATTTACTGCACCTATTATTATTTATTATGATTGTATTTCCTCCTCTCTTTATATTTTTATATACTGTTTATTCACCACATGTGATGCGAATGACAATAAAATATCTGGCTGGGGCAGTGACAGGGTTGATGTGGGCAGTGCTTTGCTACTGGGGCCATGAACACTTTGCTGTTCATACTACAATAATAATGGTCATATGTGTCTCTGACCACCTCCGAATTTGGTATGAGTGACTGGATTACCAAATTCCCATTGTATCCCATTCACATTAGTACTTTGTGCTAGATACTCTAAAGCAAATCACCCAGAATGCATGTTAATGTCAGATGTGAACGGGGCCTAAATTTGTGGACATGCAAAACATGTTGAGGTCAATTATAGACATTTAAAAGATGTTTCATTGTGTGATTCTCTGTAAATGTCTTTTGGATGCATCTTTGCTCAGAGAGATGACTTTGATTCAAAATGAATCCTTCAAAATGTCACTCCAGACATATCCGAGATGGAACATTCATCAAAGCTTTCTTTCAGAGCAGCTTTTTCAAAGCCTGTTAAGACTGGGAGGAGGGTTGACCCTATTTCCCACTTGTGAGTAACTAGTAGTAACTGCAAAGCCTTTAAACTACATCTAGGTTTACCTGATCCTGTGGAATGTTCCAAGAATTTTCTTCCATTGCACACAGTTACCTAATGCAACTATTATTACAGCAAATGTCTATGACTTAATATGTGATTATGAAAGCAAAGTGAAAAAGAAACACCTTCAACCAATCACTGAAACCATTCTTTCCTTAACCATACTGAAAGGGAAAGGATACACTAGGCTCTGAGATTCTGACGGTTCTGAATCTTCCAGTTCTGGCTTGAGGGGATGTATGTTCATGTTCAACATCAAATTGCAAAAAAGCCCAGTGCCTTCCATCACAACCCATTTTCCACTTTGTTTTTAGTTCATCAGCGCAACTGTACTTTCAGGCTGTTCCCCGCACAGTCCGGAGAAGAACTCCAAAGCCAGTCGCACATGGATGGGCACGAAGACATAGGATGTGTAGACCACCATGGCCACCATGGTGAACAGTACCGTGTTGAAGATGGATTTCTCCCAGGGCTCCAAGACGTAGATTCCTGTGATCAAGAGATACTGGTAGTAGAGCCAGCCCATGTACTCTCGCATGTTCTTTACATCCATGCCTCAGTTTCAGTCCACGCCACAGGTTATCAGTGGTCACCAGGAGGCTGGTGAGATGCTATGCAAGGCAATGCATGAAAAGGGAAAGAAAACAACATGTTAATGCAAGAAAGTACTGATGAAGGTGTTTTGCCTAGAATGATTTCTCCTTTCAAAAACACAACAAATGATGGGAAAAATGCACAAATCTGAAATGCAGAATATTTAAGCACCATGTTTTAAACACACATTACTTCAGATCAGACCTTGGCTAGAAAGTCTACGTTATGGATCACCAACCCTGCTCCTCGAGAACTACTTTCCATCAGACTTTGGATCCATCCTTAATCCAACCCACCTGATCCATCTGATTGTTGCCTTCAGAAGTTCCTGATTGGCTGAATGGGGTATGTTACATCTGGGTTTATGTAATAACCTACAAGAAGGTTTCATGGCTAAATTGGAGCAGCCTGGTGGCCAATCTTCATTAATTGCACTTTGCACCAGTAAGAGCAGAGTGTGAAGGTTCAATTAGCAGGTAAGAGCACAGTTTTGCTCAAAATATTGCAATGCACACAACATTATGGGTGACATACCAGAGTTCAAAAGAGGACAAATTGTTGGTGCATGTCTTGCTGGCACATCTGTGACCAAGACAGCAAGTATTTGTAATGTATCAAGAGCCACGGTATCCAGGGTGATGTCAGCACCACCAAGAAGGACGAACCACATCCAAAAGGATTAACTGTGGACGAAAGAGGAAGCTGCCTGAAAGGGATGTTCGGGTACTAACCCGGATGGTATCCAAAAAATGTCATTCCCAAGATGAATTGACGCTTTATTGGCCACAAAAGGAGGCCCTAATTCACCATACTAATCAATTTATTGTGGTCTAAAACCAGGTGTTTCAGTTTCATTGTCCAACCCCTGTAGATTTAATGAGGATGATTTAAGGAGGCGGGGTGAGCAACAGTTAAAGCACTTGCTACTGCAGGGAACCCCCAAGGGCAATTAGAGGTGTAACTCACCAATTAACTAATGACGGCAAATAACTATTGTCCACCACCCATTGCACATCACATGAAGTATATGTACAAAAGTATTGGGACACCTGCTCATTATAAAGTGTTTCTCTTCCACTCAGCAAAGTCCTTCTCAAAAGATGCTAAATAGATTCACTGGTCCACAGCTGAATGCTGGGAGGATTTTTATGCCATTTATAGCCCATAAAGTTAATATTTCTTTATCTGCTCCGAAGACTATTCTATTGGGAGGACTTCTCTGCAACTTAAAAGTAGCCATATGCATTCAATCGAGGGGTGTCCACAAACACACAGTGTATATTCGAAAATATTTTCATATATTCATTAATCTACTTCATTACTGTCAAACCACAGCCAGTTGAACAAATCGGTCACTACTATTCTATCAGCATTCCTCACAATCGCCTTTCATCTCAACTTCTAAGGTTTCTCTTGGCTTGCTTTCCAATAAAAGGCAGATGCCGAAGGCTCTGCAGCACCCAGGAAACTGTATTAACAACTGTATAAACAAGCATACAATTGAACAACTAGTTATTGCCATTGTAATGCATTCCAATGAGACTGCAATACCAGTTTCACTTCGACAATACATGGCATTTTATCATATTTCAGAAAAACTCACAATCCCTGTGGGGCTATTCCAGACAATGTCGTGCGACTTGTTAGAACAAGCCATTGTAGTTAATGGTTCCAAGTCCTAATGCATATGTCAAGGGCAGATGTCACGCTTCACTTATGTTAGATGGGATAAACAAACAGTGAATGCTAAAACATACCTCAATAGCTTGTCCCAAAGACAAGGAAGTTTTCAATATGATGTGATCCAGACTGAAATGGATGTATTTTTGTGTTACACTTTAACAAATATAGCCACTGCTACACCTCACACAATATTTATTTTTTCAAAGACATTCTGTCCAAGAAATAAAAAGCTATAACTAATATATTGTCATTTACAGACAATTTAATGCCTCAGATATAGTGATAATATAACAGCACAATAATCCAATTACTTCCTTTTAAAGAGTAATAATCTTTTTATTATTAAAAATATTCAGGATTAGAAAATTAATATTACTTATAGATGAATATTACATCATATATTGAATAAAATAAAACCACTGTTTTTTGTACATTTGTTTTTCATTTAAAGAAATATTTAATCAAAAATCCATCAGCATGGAAATCCCTGAGGTCATCAAAAATTATTTAGAACATATACCATATATTGTAAGTTGTTAATGTTGTTGTGATTGGCTTTGATTACAAAAGAATCTTTATGAAAGTATTATTTGAGCAATGCTATAAAAGAACCATCCATCTTCTTATCAGCTTCATTCAGTTCAGTGTCGTGGTGGAATCTCTGGGCACAAAACAGGAAGACCCCCTTGACAGGGCATCAGTTCATCTCAGGCTACCACACACAACCATTCACTCACACTCATACCTAGAGGCAATTTAGCTTGGCCTACCATGTGCATTTTTGGGAGGTGAGAGGAAAATGGAGGAAAGCAATGCAGACACTGACAGCATCCTGAGCAACCAGAGATTAAACCAACTGGAACCAATAACTCCAGGCCTCTGGAGCTCTGTGATACACACAGAACCTAGGACACCACCGTGTTGCCACAGGAGAACAATTTTATTCCAGAAGGAATCTGTGAGTGTGAAGACTTCATCTAAAGCTGAAGTCTATACACAAGAGTATTATGTTGTATTTGAAGCACCACTGAACAGGGCTTTCACAAGACCAGAATTTGGATTCTGCTACAGGTTACAGGTGGGTGATATGTGAAAAATATCATATTGAGATATTTAAAGACATTTTGATACACAATATTTATTTCAATAATAAACTAATTACACTCTCTGTAATGAAATGTGCTGTTGAAATTCTTTAAAGCACTGATATCCACGATATGCTCAGAAAAGTATAAAGTATAAAGTATAAAGTATAAAGTCACAATAATTATGTTATCGAGTGAGACCTGTAACCAGCATACTAACTAGCATTTTTGATGAGAGCTGCAGCTGGCACACAAATGCCATGGTAGCAATGTTGGATAAGCAGCCAGCATGCTAGGGTCACTTTGATTTGATTGAAAGGGCTGAGTGCTATAACTGGCATGATAACGCTGTGTTAGTTAGCTAGTTAATATTATGCTGTTTTGGTAGATTCCTTCCATAAAATAACCCACTCATGATTACATCACGACTACCAGTGGCCGTTCTGCCAGAACTCAAAGAGTGTACATGGGTCCCATGTGCAGTGTACAACCCAGACATGGCCACTGTTTGACCCATCTTCATCCCATCACTGCTTCTTTATGGAACCAAAAGTTGAAGAAGAACAACAAATGGCATCGCTCAAAGAACCATTTGAGGCTTCGTTACTATGATGTAAATGTAATACAGTGGTGCTGAAAATTTGTGAACCATTCAGTATTTTCTATATTTCTGTAAAAATTGAGACAATTTATTTATTAAGGAAAATGATCCAATATTACATACCTGTGAATGGCAAAACATTAGGATTAGCAGATCATTTCAATGTGAAATTCAGGTTTTTTCAATCAATGGGAGACAGTTGTGAGTAGACTCCCTGTTTTAATTTAAGAACTGATTTTAATTTAAAGTCTGATCTTCACAACACATGTTTGTGGCAGTGTGTCTTGGCATGAACAAAGGAGATTTCTTAGGAGAAGAGCTAAAAAAGGTTATGAAACCATCTCTAAAGAGTTTACACTCCTCCAATCCACAGTCAGACAGATTGTGTACACATGGAGATAATTCAATGTCCAACCAACAAACATCACACCAAGAGCAAGGTGTGTAATGAGGTCACAAAGGACAGTAACTTCTAAAGCCTTTCTCACATTGGTTAATGTTAATAATCAGGAGAATGTTGATGAACAGTGGTGTGCTTGGCTGGGTTGCAAGGAGAAGGCTGCTACTCTCCAAAAAGAACATTTCTGCCCGTCTGCAGTTTGCCAACAATCACAAGTACAAGCCAGAAGTCCATGCGAACAATATTCTGTGGATGGATGAGACCAAAATAGATCTTTTGGTTTAAATGAGAAGCGTTATGTTTGGGGATTTTAAATGAAAATGTCAGGACACCTGTCAGTGCACTGACTCTCAAGGGAAAGTGGGTCATACAGCAAGACAACGACCCTAAGCACACAAGTCCTTCTCCCACCAAAGAATGGTTTAAGAAGAAAAAAGTTCATGCTAAGGTCCTGATCATAATCCAGTAGAAATTGTGGAAGGCACTGAAGCAAGCAGTTCAAGGAAGGAAACCCATTAATATAAGCTGTTTTGTATGGAGGATGAATCGATAGTTACTGAAAACATTTAGTTGCAGTTATTGCTGCATAAGGGGGGGGGGGGGTCACACCAGTGAAAGGTAAAGGTTCACATACTTTTTCCACTCATAGATATGTAGTATTGGATCAGTTTCATGTGTAATATTTATGGAGGTACCATGCAGCCTATCATCGAAGGCATCTAGCTGTCATTGCATTTTTACACAGCTGACAAAACCATCAACAGTCAGCTCCGGCAAACAGTAACCCATAATTAATTAATCTACGGACAGTGTTCTTCTTGGCTGTGCTGCAGAAGAGGAGGAAAACACCGGGTCCCCAGCTCTGATGCAATAGCAAACAGATGTCTGAGCAGACCAACATCACATTTGCCACTCATAGATTTGTAACACTGGATCAGTTTCCAAAATACATAAATGATCATGTGTAATATTTATGGAGGTAGCATGCATGACCAGATCTGCACTGTACCTTGTCCCACGTTCCTGTTTCTGTGTAAATACACGGTTTAGTCTCAAAACTGTATAAACACCCACCTCACACCTGAACCCTGGGTCATATGATCTGCTCAGGAAGCTGAATGACCACTCACCTGCTGGAGCTGGGGTGTCCTTCAGACTGACAGCCGCCCTGACAAAGTTAGTCTGCGGGATGCTGGAACAGAGGTCCTGCAGGTCTGTTGCTCAGCCCAAACACAAAGCTGCTCGACTAGTTTGAGAATGGCAGGTCAGGCAGCGCTCCTCTACTTTAGACTGGACACCACACCCACACGTCTCCTGTCACACTCACCTGTGTGTGTGTGTGTGCGTGCGCGTGTGCGTGCGTTTTCCTCCGTGCAGATGAAATGCGTGCACGCGCCCACCCTGTACCTGTACGCATGTACGCGTGTGCGCGCGTTTTGCAGGTGAAGCATCCACGAGACACACCTCCACACACACACACACACACACACACACACACACACACACACACACACCGCTCCTCTCCGCTCAGCGCGGTTCGGCCGTGAGCGCGCGCCACACGCGCTAACTTTTCCACCGTGCCGCAGAGCGCACCTCTTTGGTCATGATGCTGCAGTACGGGGCGTGACGTCACCGCCAATCCAACCTGCCTCCCCACTCCGGACAAGCCTCGCCACCTGTGCTGCGATTGGCTACTAGCTCGTATTCTGCGCTGGGATTGGCTACTCTAGTACCACAACGTGGGTGAATATAATAATAATAATAATAATAATAATAATAATAATAATAATAATAATAATAATAATAATAATAATTCTTATGATGTCTGCTTTGGCCATTATTGTTGTTAACTATTATTATTATTATTAATATATTTTAAATCTGAAGTCAAGAGACCAATAGCAATTACGTAATATTAATAATAATATTAATAATAATAAGTAGTTGTTGTGACATCTTCAGACTTTATTAATACAATATAATAATGGTAATATCAATGTGTAATAATTTGTATTATTATTATTATTATTATTAATAATAATAATAATAATAATAATAATATAATAATAATGTATCAATAATAATGGCCAAAAATTCTTACTAGCCAATCACAGAACAATAGCTGACTAATCACAGCGCATGGGGCGTGGTTTTCCGGAATACTGGTGTGGACAAAGTGCTGCAGTGATGGATTGACGAGTCGAAAATGCTGAAGCTGCTTTCTCTGCTATGTACTTATGAAGCAACAAACATTACGCTAGGGATGGAAACATGCGGCCTGGCGTCAGATACTGCTAGTCAGATCTCTGCCACTAGTGTGAATAAGTTACCATACTTGCGGTGTAAAATAAACACTAGCAGTGCTGAATGTTTATTGGTCGGAAACCATAAATCATTTTTCAGATGTGACAGTACACAAGTCACAGTTTTTGCAAGTTGCACCTGCACAGCTTACTGCAGTAAGTTAGAAATCATAACTTGTAATAGGTTGTGAGTACAAAGAGGAGGGTTTTAGGGGTAGGGGCGAACAAGACTACAGTTAGTACAGCAAAACTCTTAAATAACTACACCTCAACATGCAAATCCAACTGCTTACATAGTGTGTACCATGTGACTGTGTCCACCTAACCTTGACCCCTGTAGTGTATTGGTTTGCTAGAAATACATATACCGTTACATCACTAATGTGTACATAAACCTTTTTTTGACCCTTCTAATTTTAAGCTGCACATGAAAGCTCAACTGTGTCCATCATGCTATAGTAGAATCATGAAAGTTCAGTATATGGAGGGAAAAACAGTAAACCTTGAACACTGTTGTTCTCCCCTATAGAAGAACATCCAGCAGAACCAGAACAGGGCTTTAAAATGGGTCAGTCGTCACTTGTTATACCCCAACTCCAAAATTGATATAAACCCTATCCAATAGAAAAAGCTCTAATTAAAGCTGGTGAAAGAGAAGAACTGGTAAAACATGACTTTCTGTTAGTTATGGGAATACAGGTTCCTGTGAGATTTAGGGATTCACTTACCCAAATTACCCACTTCAGTGATTCACTTACCCACTTATCCAAACTCCCCAACTCCCCAATCCCCCAAAAAGTAATGGATGGCCCACATCATTTCTAGAGAGCACAGCTCCACAGCTCAATGCTGGAGGGCTTCATGTACCCTTTAGCCTGTACCCGGTAGTAGGTGCGGTGCCAGTAGGTTCAAGTTTGTTTATCTACTCCCAAGTCCTATTCTTTTGACAATGTCTGTGTCAGCAGTGGGTGCAAATTAAAGTAGCTGAATGCAATCATTAGGAGTGGTGTCCCTAAATATTTGGATACATCATGTCAGGTTTAAATCTCAGCAGGTTTAAAACTTAGTGCTTATGTCTGATGGAGTGATTAAATTAGTCATTCACCTTCAGAACCAATCATCCAGCATCAGTACCTGACTTTTTATTTGCTGTGCAATCAGATCCTCACAGCAATGTTCCAACATCTGAAGTCCTTTCAGAAGATTAGATGATATAGCAAATGAGGACAATCATCTTAATACCCTTTATTTGAGAAGAAATGCTGGAAAGAAGAATGAAAGGCACAGCAATCCAGTTTCAGAGGAATCAATATTTCAGTGGGCCTGAAGCTGGCAGTGTTGCTGCGTGTATTGCTTAAAAATAGCCTTGGTGGGCAAGGTTGAGATGCCAGGCAAGCAGTACCCACAGCCTCTAATACACTGAAGTGGTGCTGCTGCTAGCTTCTGTACAGGAGACAGAGACTAGGCCTGTTCGATCTCAGTGCACACAAATCAGATTATTAATTAATGATCCAACTGTTTAGTAACTGTAATAAAGACACTGCAGGTGTTCAGTGCAGGTAAATGCAGAGTCCCAGTCCAGAGCAGGGGTAATGTTAAAAGTTTTTTGGGAAAATATTCGGGGATATAGGAAACATGGACTATCCCTTGATGCGCCTGGGTCAATGTCTACAATGTCTACACCACTGTTGCCCGCTGGCTTGCTCAATTGAGGCTTGGACCCAGATTTCTAATTAATTTATTAATTAGTTTTTTCTAATTTATTTGTTAGTGAAAATGACCAGTAAGATGTACACTTGTCTTCTGAAGTTTATATATAAGGATGATGGTAGTAAAACTGACAGATGGTATTCAAACAATCTGAAATGACTTCTTTAATGACTTGTTTGCTGGTATGTACCTCTTCCCATGACATGATTTAAAATACGCTTTAGGTCAAAATCTCTAAAAGTCATAAAAACAGGGTCTCAGGCAAAAAGGCAACACACTCATAAAATGGCCTTATAGTTAGTTTCTGTGAGTTGTTTTAGATCATTAAACAATGATGAACTATTAACCCAGTAAGGGCCTCAGTGCTATTTTTACCATTTGTTGTAAGCAAACAATCACTTGAAGAATGACCAAAGGACAACATCCCAGCCATTTTCTCACTCAATTTGCATTTTTATATAGATTGTATTGTTGATTAACATATGATAGCAGACACAGAATAATTCATAGTAGTTACTGAATAATACGTATTAGATATCAGATTTCAGTAGTAATGGAAAAGGAATGTAATTTCCTGCCCAAAACACACTTGACTGGACACTGGACAGCACACTGGAAATGACATTGGAAATAATCTTTTTTTACAGTTGTTTATCTATTCATTTATTTTTTTGCACTGGCATTTTACAGCATTCTTTGACACAACTTTTACGAAGCTCTATTGAGAAGCTTGGCCTGATACACACAGAAACACACTTTCGATAAGAAGTATTTATCAGAAACTGCAATGAAATCAGGACTCATTAAAAAAGTATCAGTTTTGATGAGTAAAGACTTGTGCTGGCCTGAGATAACCACCCATTATCATGTACACCATGACACACACATGCTTCAGTGTTAGTAGGGTGGGTCCATGACCTCAGCCCAAGTGAACAAACACACAGGCCTGGTCAAGAGTGGCCAAGGAAGGTAGCATAATCTTACATAGCTTTACCTCTTATAGTGGTGAAAGTGAGCTCTGAAGATGTGGATCTGAGCAGTGGAAAATGTTTTGTCTGTTGCAATTCTTTTAAAATGTGTTGCCTCGTGGTGGATACTAAACAATGCATAGTAGTGCTGTCTGTTGCTGTCGTGGTCATGGTGATGGCTGGCTTTATGGATAGCAGTAATTGTCTATCTTTCTCAGCTGTATTTGTTTTAGCCTGTTAGCCTAAAGTGTGACAGTTAAAGCTCAGCAGACACACAAAGGCAGCTCAAATAGAATGTATTGTGTTATTAATGTATTGTTCATGTTTGACTATTCAAGGATTGTTTAGTGAACAACATGTCAGCATTGAAGGTGAAAGAAAGTATAGAGTTCATTTCTCCATTATAAACAGTGGATATTTACTCTAAAGCTAAAAGCCATACACTATATGCACAAAAGTATTTGGACACCTGCTCATTCATTGTGTCTCCTAAATTCAAAGGTATTAAAAAGAGTTTATCCTGCTTTTGTTGCAGTTGTTTCTTCTGCAGAGAACATTAGAACATTGCTTTGAGGATCATGATGGTGGATGATAACCCCCTATCTAATCCCCAGCTGCTCAACTCATCCCAAATATACTGGATAGAGCACCATCATTCCAAAGGACATTTCCACAGCTCAGTGCAGGGGGATTTACATCCTTCTAAGCTCACACCTAGCGTGCAGTATGTGACAATAGGGTCATGTTTGTTTATTTACACTGATATTTGGGGAAGAGGATGTTGGAATAAGGTTGGATGTTAAGTAGATTCAGCTGTAAAATATGAGATATTTAGTGTTCAAATAATGCAAAACCAGACAGATTGTCACTGGTGTACACATATCACTTATTGCTGAAATGTAATAAATAAACCTTGGAATGTCTGCCTGTTGTTATCTGGGGTTCCTTCTTTAATTTTTGTTCTGGGTACAGGTGCTTGTCTTTGTCTATTGCAATCCTTTTGGAAATGTGTTGACACAGTAGATACTGAATAGTTCATGTTAGATACTGGACTCACTCATGATTTAGACAGTGAATTATTCATAGTGTAAATGGAATATTTCATTTCATTAATTCATAGTAGACACTGAATAAGTCTTGGTGGATACTGAATAGTTTATAACATATACTGAATAATCAGTAGTAGATACTAAATTATTCATAGTCAATACAGAATAATTTCTAGTAGATACTTCTATTTTAGAGTAGATAATTCTTACAGTGTTGCGAGTGAGCCCTGAAGATGTGAATCTGGGCCTGTGATGGAAAGTGTTTTATCCGTTCATATTCTTTTGAAATTTGTTGCTCAAGCACTTTGTCCATTGTCAGGAATTCTTGTCTCAAAAAAGGCAATTACTGCACAGGAATGAACTGTGAGGTTGCAGAACAAGAAAAACTCCAGTTCTGCAGAAAAGCCACCTTCAAGCCACACTGAAATACGCTGGAGAACGATTATGCACACTGGAAGTATGTCCTTTGGTCAGATGAGTCAAAGCTAGACATTGCTATGTTTGGAGGAAAAAGGAGGCTTATAACCTAAAGAACACTGTCCCCATGGTGAAACACGTGGCTATTAGAAAGAAAGAAAGAAAGAAAGAAAGAAGAAAGAAGAAGAAAGAAGAAAGAGAAAGAAAGAAAGAAAGAAAGAAAGAAAGGGAAGAAAGAAAGAAAGAAAAGAAAGAAGAGAAGAAAGAAAAATATATATATATACTTCTAGCACATACAGCTTGTTTGGAATCTGTAGTCTTCATGGTGTTGTTTGGTTAAAGATGTTGCAGCCTCAGGCCTCAGAAGAGTAGAGTGAATACTTTATAGGGCACTCCTGGGCCTCCTCATGTCTTTATTCTGAAATCAGGATGTTAATAATAAATTCTCTGGCACATTAATGCTAGCTATCTCTACTGTCAGGGAGGTTTACTAGGCTTTGGGGTGAGCATTGTTTGTGAGGATTTGTTTGCATTCAGCGACAAGGCTAGAGTTAAATTAAAGATATTGGATAATCACCTAACAACATAAAGTAGCTGAATGTGTTAATTGGAAGGGCATCCATTTGGAAATACAGTATATGTAATTCTGACACATAGGAATAGGAGCATAGCCAGAGCAGCAATTTCCCTGTTTGTGGATAGCAGATGTCAAGCATGGACTGGAGAAAGTCTACATGTTAAGTGTCAAATACATTAGTGCCTCTAGTGGCGATTTGCTGGAATTAACAAGGTCATGAAATAGTGACAGTAGAATACAGAAGCTGCATAATGTATGGGTGCTTTTACTGTTTGGACTAATAATAACTGTGTAGTAACTTATGTGAAGCTTATCCTGCAGAAAAGCCAACAGCCAGGACAGAGAGAGAGAGAGAGAGAGAGAGAGAGAGAGAGAGAGAGAGAGGGGAGAAGGGGCATGAGGAGGCGATAGTTGAATGAAGTGCACAGTGCTCCATGGGCTTGGAGTCAGGATTTCTGGTCTCCTATTAGTAACATTCCTCAGCACTTTGTTCCAGGTTCAGTATGAGTGACTGTGGAGCCTGGGCCAGAACCAATGTAGTCCTCCACCTTGGCTGTGGTAATATGTGTTTCATGTGTGTGTGACCCAAGAAGAAAGAAAGAGAACATTAGATGACACACCCCCAGCAGACTGGCTTTATATATTTCAAGGCCGACTGAAACCTTTCTGTGTAGTTTTTCAGTTCTGGTGGAATCAGGAGCTTCAGGAAACCAGACTACAACATCTGGTAAATAGTTTTGCTTGCTCTTTATCACTGTTAACATCTGGTCACTCAGAGTGAATCATCTGATGTATTTTCATGGACTAGGTTTATGTTAAATGATAAACTTTGTTGATACACACTTTAAAGACTGAGTGAAGAACATTAACAGTTAATGAATTCTGCTTGTAAGTTGTCAACTTCCTATGCGTATGGCAAATATATTTCTAAGCGTTCCAACCTACATTTGGAAAAATATATGCAACAAAATAAATATGACTTATGAGGGAGCTTGTGTCATGGTTAGAGCTTTCATCAGGATGCTATGTTTCAAACAATCAGAAAATGCATTGCTGGTGTTCTTTTACATTTATGGTCTGATGCTTTGATCCAGAGCAGCTTATGTTTGAATCCTCTTACCCAGGTAGTAAGTGGGATGTACTATTAGACATCTTGCTCATCTTTGCTTACCTGGCTGAGGAATTATACTGCCATGAGCAAGTTGGTGGTGTTTTCCGTCACCCAACTGCACTTTCTGATTCATTTGTGCATTACCCAAACCATGAACAGTTCTGAGTTTATATGGGGGATTGTGGAAACTAACCCCACCATTTGGAGGCCGTATTATAGCTTGGCTAGCCGTCACTGGGATGTATTTAAACAAAAATATAAGTAAACAGTGTGATATTTGTAATGTGTAACAAAACATCCACAGAGCAAATCTTCAGGCTGAGAATTCCATCTGATTCAGTGATTATGGCTATGATGATATGGAAAATGGACCAATAGCACATGCTAAAATGTATATATCCCATTACTCTGCACACTGCTTTCCCTATTCCCGATTACATTTGGACTATTACTGTAAATGATGATGTAATATTGATTCCACAACACACTGCCTGTTGTTATATGGCTTCAAAAATATATTATATTATATTATATTATATTATATTATATTATATTATATTATATTATATTATATGACCTGCTATTTGGTTCATGAGAAAGGCCAACTTGTGTTATCCACCACCTTTAAGCATGAAATTAAAGAATTTCTCTTGGTCCATTTATCATGAAATGTTGATACAATATAAAGCAGGGAATGGTTGTACAAACGTTTGTGCACCCTGCTTAAGTCACCATGGTACACTAGCAAGGTACACTAGCAACACTCTAGTATATTTACGTCATCTTTGCGTTGTCGTAGTACCCTCTAATACCACAGCAACAACACAGTAGCACCCTAACAGTCACCTCAACTGTCTACTTTTCTAGTATATGAGTATTATAACATATTATTATACCTTTTGAAACATAATAAAAACTTTTATTGAAGTTACTGAATATTTTATTAAACTTATATAATGTGATATATAATTAGTTATATATAACTATATAAATATATGATATAATATCTTCATACCTACCTTACTCATTGCACCGCTTGCACGATTACTACTGCACTTATGTAAATAATACTATTTATTGCACTTCTTGTTAGATGCTAACTGAATTTCATTGGCTCTGTACCTGTACTCTGCACAATGACAATAAAGTTGAATCTAATTTAATCTACTCTAATCTAATCTAATCTAATCTAATCTAATCTAATCTAATATAATCTATTATAATCTAATCTAATATATTATAATCTAATCTAATCTAATCTAATCTAATATAATCTATTATAATCTAATCTAATCTAATATATTATAATCAATCTAAATCTAATCTAATCTAATCAATCTATTATAATCTAATCTAATATATAATCTAGTAATCTAATCTAATCTAATCTAATATAATCTAATCTAATATATATAAATCTATTAATCTAATCTAATCTAATCTAATCTAATATATTATAATCTAATCTAATCTAATCTAATATATTATAATCTAATCTAATTGAATCTAATCTAATCTAATCTAATCTAATCTAATCTAATCTAATATATTATAATCTAATCTAATCGAATCGAATGTAATCTAATCGAATCTAATATATTATAATCTAATCTAATATAATCTAATGTAGTCTAATCTAATCTAATTTATTTTCTGAAGAGCAATCCTTATGGTGTAATAAAAGTCACATATAATAAGGGGTTAAATAGAGCCTAATAGTTATTTAATAGTAAGCCGACAAGTCAAGCTTCCCAGTCTAGAAAACCAGTCTAAAAAAAGAAAAAAAAACGGATAAAAAATGAAAGGGAAAAAAAGTAGACAGAGGCTTTTTACACAAATGGTCCAACAGCCAGTCTTTTCTTCACAGGGTCATAGTGAGCTCCATTAAGAGCTTACCAGTCGAGCACAGCCTGAGCTGTTACTCTACCAGAGGCTAAAAGACACCTTAGTCTCATATGGCAGACAAGCCCCCCTAACCCACCCTTGGGGAGAGAGAGAGAGTGTATATTGTGGTGGATGAACCTGGACACGTTATATTCTCATGCAACACCTTTCAAAAGAATTAAATCTCTTCATATTCAGACTTTATCTTATTTCTTTATACATTAACACAGTGTAAACCTGTATTAGTATAAAATTGAACAGATTTTTTTTTTACATTTGTGAAAATTATAAGTAATATACTGTTGGAATTTATTTCACATTCATTCTTTTGACAAAATATCTGCTTTGACATATGTGCTTCTGAAATCCAAGGTATTTCGAATATGAATTATATTATAAATTCATTTGGATGTATTTTTTTATTTTTAAAAAATCAGGATTTTAATATTATAATGTCTTCTTATAATTGTTTGTTATACAGTGTTTGAGTAACTAAATATAAACAAACAAACAAAAAAAGATTCCAAATGTGAGTGTATTAACAAGTTCACATACACTCATTGTCAAAAAAAAATAGTTGCACCCAGATAGACCAAATCGATTGTAATGGCAGATTGAATGGCACTCAGAATGGCAGTGGGTCATCTTCAGTGACAAGTCCCACTTTTGTCTTGGTGGAGACGATCAGTGAATCTCTGTGTTGAGGCACTTTGGTCAGTCCCATGATCAATGGTTTGTTGTCATGCATCGCTCGTCAAGAAGGCCTGGTGTCATGCTGTTGCAATTTCATATGATGCCAGATCCACTTTGGTCTTCATTACAGGTACTTTGACAGCCCAATGTATTGTTAATGAGGCCCTGCCTTTACTGAACACACTACACACTGTACTATTTCAACAGGATAATGCTCATCCACATACTGCTGCCATCTCAAGAGCTCACCATGAAGACACAAATACTAAGCCTGATTGAAAAAGTGTAGGATATTATTAGAAGCGCTATCAACACTCCACTTCTACTGCAAAATCTGCAGGAACTGAGTGAGAATATTCGAGCTGCATGGGATGGAGTCTGCTCCAGGATACAGCAGGAACCTCCAACTCCATGCCGAGATGCCTCGCAATTGCATTATATTTCTAAAAATATAAATAGTGCCCATATGAGCTCAAAATTTTAATAATTTATTGATCTTGGTAACCTTTATTTCCTTCCTAATAACATTGCATTCCCACACCTTCTGGATGCAAGTATTTTCTTGATGACAAGTGTATATAATATATACCTGTTGGTGCAACTTTAAACTTCCCATTCAAAATACTGCTCAGCATCGTTCTCATCTCGCGCTTTGTAAGTCTGATTGGGGTGGTTGGGGTTGTAATGTTGTAATGTCTTTCTCTTTTGCAATGCACCTCTACTCCATCCAGAGTCTTGGGGAGGGTTCGGGGGTGCATGGTGTCAGGACAGCAGAGCCTGTGCTAGCGGAGGCGAGGGCTGAGGCGCCTCAGTCGTCCATGGAGAGAAGTAAAGTGAGTCCCTTGGTGAGGGCCACTGAATGGTGGTGTGACACCAGAGGTGAGAAATTGGGCAGCCCGCCCTCTACCTCGTCTTTTGAAGCATATAAAAGCCTAGCACCAGACTGTGGACAAAGAAGACCTCAAAGACCTTATTGCAGTCCTCGGACAGATCATGTGTCAGTTTTCTGAGATTCTTCCTTGTCTGAGGGAATGGTTTGGTTTTTTTCAGCTGTTTCTAGAGCTTTTGGAGTCAAAAAACCCATGAGTCCGGTCATTTAAAGTCTGGCTGACTTTTTTATATCCCTTCTTAAATTGGTACTCTCTGATGGTGGCTGTGTAACCTTTATTTTACCTGGAACATTAACTTTAGAAGATACGCTCTTTGTAAAACAGCTCGGGTTTAGGCCATGGTGAGTGATTGAGATTATCAGTGCTCTTTTGGGCAAAAGCTTTCTTGGATTGACACCAAATAGATTGGAATGATACTGATTCCTCAAGTTAGTTGCCAGGAGCTATATGGAGTCTAGACATTCATTAATATATATAAATATAAATATATATATATATATATTATATATATATATATATATATATATATATATATATATATATATATATATATGATATATGATATATATTCAGGAATTAGCGGTTCAGAAAATGGATGGATGGATGGATGGATGGATGGATATATATATATATATATATATATATATATATATATCCATATATATATAACTATCCTTACTTTATAGGCTAGAGCCTAGGCCAGTTCAGATTGAAAACGATACATCATTCATCTTTTCTTTTTCTGGTAGTCTGACTGACGTTGTTTTTGTTGAGTGCCCAGACTCCTTGTGCATTGCTATAACCCTAAAACCTCTACACTTGGCACCCATCCACTCATTGGGGTTGGGTAGGCACTGAAGGAATTCTTCCCATATCGAGTGACCAGTCCCATTGCCCCTGGTCCAGCTGCCAGCCTAGTTTTCTTTTTCTTGCCTTTTTTGCTGTCTGCTGGATGGGGTGATTCATGAGGGTGCTGTATCCCATGTCACAAAAGCACCATACACAAGAGAGGTAAAGAAACTTGGCCACTATGGCAGGGTTCCGCATGGCCCAGTCTTGGGGCATTAGAAGATTAGTGTGTTCTCAAGTTTCAGACCCCCTTTGCTTCATTTTTTCAGACCCCTTTTGCCCCTTATTTGCATTATTAAAAGCTCTGAATTCATTATTAAATATACCTGGCTGATAGACCACTCTTATAAAACAGTGTGAAGGATGAACTAAATATTAGAATTGAAAAGGAGTACCATATAGATCTATGGATTAACTATCGTTCACCTTTTGCACTCCAGTGAATAACTGCAGAATGTTTTGCTTATGACAGTTTGTTGATGAAAATGTAAAAGAACAGGTTGAGTAAGTGTACACTTCATTGCTATCTTCACATAATCTTGTTCTAGCTGAATGTCTCACACATCTTTCTTAGTGGGTAGAACACAGTTATTGGTCAATAATGACCAACAGGCCTTCTGTGAATCCTCTGTGCTTTATCCGCAGATATAAAAATGAGTGCACTCAGCAATCGGACAGTCTTCTTAGCAGCAATTGTACTGGTTTCATTGGTCAGCTGTCATGCGATCAAGGCGACTCAGCGACCAAAATACCAGTACACCAAGAAGCCTCCTCGAGACTTGATCCAGACTACTGCATATGCTGGCAAAGCCACAGTCACCGCAAGGATTGTGGACTACACCAAACCAAAAGAGCGTATTCCTGTTGTTATCACACAAAGTACCACTGTCCCAGCCTATGTGGATTATCACACTGACACCACAGTCTCACCTAATGGTGTACAAGACAACTACACTCTAGACTATAATGAATGCTACTTCAACTTCTGCGAGTGTTGCCCTCCAGAACGAGGCCCTCAAGGATTGAAAGGGGACATAGGGCTTCAAGGTGAGTCTAGCTAGGTCTGTATGTAGGACAGATCTTTCTATGTGTTAATGTCAGATAAGAGTTTGACTAATCTGTTTGAGATTTGCCAATTGCAGGACCTCCTGGTCCAAAAGGGGATCCGGGATTCAAAGGTCCCACAGGACCTGTAGGGCCAACTGGAACTCCAGGATACAAGGGAGACAAGGGTGAGAACTGTGAAGTGTAGTTAAAATACTGGGAAAAAATTTTGAACATGATGATGAACTATTTGTTTGTAATGTCAATATTTATCATTTCTGAAAAGGAGAGAAAGGTGAGAAAGGAAGCAGTGGATCTCTAGGCTCTCCAGGAATTACTGGGAAGGCTGGGATGAAAGGTATCATTAAAAAACGCTGCAATGCTATTCAGATGGAATATACATGTGCCAATGGTGCTGGCACGAACAGGAAGATGCATGGAGGGTATCACTGCATGCTGAATGTCTGCAATTGTGGCTTTTGGGTCACATTGTGCATCTGTGACAATTTGTTGGTTTTCCATCTCCATGGTTCCTGTAGGTCTCCTAGTTCCTTCATGTCACTTGTGTATTGCAGTCTATCCACTACTACCAACAGCATGCTATGGCAGTAACTACTCTAATTGCTTTCAGCTGTTCTCTGAAGCAACTACTGTGTGCCACCAACATAGCTGCATGAGTTAGAATGCAAAGTTCTTGCAACAGAATTTACTTCATATAGTCAGTCGAGTACAGAAATAAGGCCTGACCTTGCTTACGCCACAACTTTACCCATTTGCATGAATAATGATGTCAAACCTACTGAAGTTTCATTCCTTTTCATTGATTCCTTCTGGTTGCAACTACATATATATACTACATTGAGTATATAATGCCACTCGTTCTGTATAGCTTGAAGAAATTATATCATTTTCCTTTTATATAAACAGGTGAAACTGGCACAAAAGGTGAGAAAGGGGCAGGTGGTCTACCAGGATTCAAGGGAGCAAAAGGTGAAAAAGGAGAACCCAGTGAGAATACAACAAAAGGTGACAGAGGTGAGCCAGGCAGAGATGGACAACCAGGACACCCTGGCACCAGTGGAGAGAAGGGTGAGAAGGGTGAAAGGGGAGAATGTGGCCTTCTGGGAGACAGGGGACAGAAAGGAGAACCAGGTGAACCTGGGCCACCAGGTGTGCGAGGAGATCCCGGACCTTCAGGACAACATGGAATCCATGGGAATCCTGGAATACCTGGAGAGCGTGGTGAGCCTGGGGGTCCTGGTAACAAAGGTGAACCTGGACAACGAGGCCCTGTGGGCCTCAAAGGTATGAGAGGTCTTAGAGGATTGAAAGGGGATAGGGGTCCTCAAGGGAAACGAGGTGATCGAGGACTTCGAGGACTAAAAGGAACAGCTGGGGACACTGTAGGGCGACTGCGCTCTGCCTTCAGTGTAGGCCTCTACCCTAGCAAGTCCTTTCCAGCCTCAGGTTTCCCAATCCGCTTCGACAAGATCTTCTACAATGGAGAAAACCATTACGATGTTGCCACCAGCAAGTTCAACTGTACTTACCCAGGAGTCTATGTGTTCTCTTACCAGTTGACGGTGAGGAACAAGCCCTTGCGTGCTGCACTGGTGGTGAATGGGGTGCGTAAACTGCGCTCGCGAGATACACTTTATGGCCAGGATATCGACCAAGCCTCCAGTCTTGTGCTTCTGAAGCTAGCTGCTGGAGACCAAGTATGGGTGGAGACTCTTAGGGATTGGAACGGTGCTTATTCAAGCAGTGAGGACGACAGCACCTTTTCTGGGTTCTTACTCTATCCTGACTGAGGTCCACTCCAAATTGCAAAAACAGATCTTGCACTGAAATCTACATGGCCATTGTGGGACAACCCAGTTTAAAGACCTAAGCAGACCTGAGACCCTTTATGCTCTTAAATAACTATCTCTCCATAATATCTTGATCTTGTCCAACTGGTGATCAGTTATACATCTGGACATTCCTTTCCTACACTGTTTAGGGCTTCCAGAAGCGGTCTTAACATAAGAGGAACAGTCAAAACTGATTTCAGAGCAGCATAAACATCCATTATTGGTTAGCAATGCTTACAAAACGAATATGCATGTCAATACATAGGTATCCTTTTTCTGGAATAGAGACACTGTATACAAGGGGTGTTCAAAAAATATCCAACCTTAATTCATAACAAATAGTCTTATTCAGATAGAACAATCTCACACTTATCTCCTTCATAGTCCCCTTGGGCTGCCACACACTTCTCCTAGTGGTTTTGCCACTGTGAGTAGTAGTGCTGGAATGCCCCTTTTGAGATAACCCGCAGGTGGTCCATCACGCTCTGCATGATGTCTTCACTGGACTGAATTATGGCCCCTTTCAGCTTAGGGAAAAAGCCACACAGTCACACAATCAGAAGAGTCAGGAACCTGATGATGCACAGATGTGTGTTTGGCCAGGAAACTCTGAATCAAATGTGAAGAATGGGTGGGTGCCACCTGCCAACTGCCTGCTGCCCACAGGTCCAGCTGTTTGCAGATTGTTTTCATTTGGGAATCGCCAAGCTTTACACAAATTTTAATCCAGTAGTGTTCTTTAAGTTTTTCCAAACTTTTTTCTGAACCTCACTTACACTTCCTCACTCATCGGCGGTCTCCTGGTGACTGACAGCTTCTGCAGGTAGAAAAAAATTCAAGCACACCCGTTAGGATCACCTACATACATGCACCAATCCACGGCTCCCAAGCTTCATTTGCTTATGGACGAAAAATGACGGTCGAATATTTTTTAACACACCTTGTATATTTGTGTAGGGAAATCAACTGCTTTTGTCTTTTGCCATTTTTGTTTTCAATACAGACTGCTAGCTTTGCTGGTCAGAACTCAGTGTGATACTAAACACAATCTGTTAAATTCATCCAAAAATATTTGCATACCAGTGCAAAATTGCACAATGCATAGCTGCAATGGTGCTTTGCCAGACTGTCATAGAGTCACTCATGGCAGAAGATCATCTTCAGTGTTGAGTCCTTCTTTTGTCTTGGTGGAATCCATGTGTGGAGGCACCGTGGTCAACAGTTTGTTGTCACGTGTCACACATCCAGATGGCCTGGTGTTATATTATGAGGTGCAATTTCCAGCTGATTCCAGATCACCTTTCATTGCAGGCACTTTGACAGCCCAACGAATCTCTACAACTCCAATCTAAGACATCTGGCATGTCGCGTTATACTTGACATCATACTGAGAGAAACTTCTTCTGTATGTGTAGCTAAATAAAAATTGCCCATATCAGTCAAAATGTTAAAACATTGCCTTGTAACCTTTATCTTCCTTTTGAATAGCATTGCAAACCAATACTTCCCTCTGGGTGCAACTATTGGTGAATCTATTTTTTATGATGAGTGTATGTATGATTTATGACACGAAACACTGTAAAAATGTCTTTGATTTTCTCATAAAAAAGACAATCAGTGGCTGTATTTGTCTTTACATAATAGTTATGTTAGTGTCATAGTAGTGTTATATCTCAATATTTATGTACACTGGCATGCCAAAAGAATCGGGATATCAGCTGAAAATTGATTATGAAGTAGCATTATTATGACTTGACAAAACCCACACCTGTATAAGCCGTGAAGTGTTATCTTGTGAGCGAAGTTGAACACTAGCCAGTGTGCTCATAAAAAGATAACTTGAATGATCAGAGTTTGAGTGAGGCATGAGGCATTCCTTTTCCAAAGCTGTGGGGATGGATGTGGATGTGTACTGGGATTATGTCATAGAACCAGTTCTGGATGACTTGGCCTGATGGCAAAGCACATTATCCTTCTGGAATACCCCTTCATCGTAGGGTCATGAAGTTGAGGAAGAGTTACAAATGGTCACCAAGCAGTGAAACGTAGCTGCACCACTCAATGCTGCATTTATGTGAACTGGTGGACCCAACCCATGCCATGAGAATACAACTTACAACAGCATGGAACCACCAACACCACCCTGGAGAGTGTCTTGTTGACAACTGGGGTCCATGACTTCATCATGAACTCTACCATCAGAACCAAACAATTAGTACTCACCCTAGGGAGTCTTCTGCTCCCATTTTCCATGGAATCTAGAAAAGGCTGTGCTGAGCTGCGGGATATGTGTGTGGAGCTTGTGCACTGAATGTGGATGTTGATCATTTGCACAGATAATTGTAGGCACAGATCACAATCATTATGCACCACTGGATGGCCATCTCACTGCCCACTGTGGGTGGTAATGCCTTCTATGACATATTCCTGGTACAAACGTGACACTATAGACCAAGGAATGCTAAATTTTCACACAACTTTGGAGATGGACTGTCCCATCCATCTGGCACCAACTCTCATGCATCGCTTGAACTCATGTCTCCTGACCATGAGCACGCTAGCCAGTGTCAGTGTTCAACCTCACTCACAAGACAACAACTCATAACTTATTCAAGCTTGGGCCTTCCCTAATGTAACCTCACAACATAAACATCTTACATACTGACCTCCCATGACTTTAGGCATGTGAGTGTAATATCTCATATTCAAGGGGAGTAATGCCTATTTTTCTTTGCAACTGAGCCTTAATACCAAGCATCTTACAGAATAACTGATGTTCATGCTTGGATGGTCCATGTATCTCCCTAAATTAATTACCAACAGGAAGAAATTGATGGCTTCCAAATTTGTTATTCTGTAATAAAATAATGAGAGATAACAATAATAATCAATGAACATCAGCAGCTTCTGACTTCATGGGTAGCTTCTATGCAATTAGACGACAGCAAATATAAAATTAATCTATGTTTTATCATGAAAGGGCATTTGATTCATTTGGATAAATCATACTGTACATTGTTGATGCAAAATGATTATTTTTATTATTATTCATCATTTAAGACATACATAGTTTCCAAGGAAATCAGTATTGCTATATAAGCCTTAAATCAGGCAATTGTGCATATGGATTAAAATCAGTTAAGAAATATGATCTTTATTAAGACTCCACATCTGTTCTTTATAAATGAAAAAAAAAGCAATAATACTGTCTCAGATTCATATATGTTTCTGTTTACATGAGCTCAATCCATGATAGTAATTATGGGTTGACATTAGGGTTGGGCCATATGGACAAAAAATCCTGGTATAGTTTAGCGGAATGGTAATATATGATATACAGTGCGACACAGGATGTGAATAATCCAACGTGAAAAAATTAGCACACCCCATGATATCTTCCTTCCGTCTTTTGCTATATTTAAACATACTGACGTTTGAGCTTCATTTACTCTTTACACACACTTCTTAAGGCTTATGCTCCCTCCATTCTTTGTACATGAGAGCATGAGGTGGGGGTGGAGGGGAGCAGACTAGAGGACGAGCTGAGGGCAGGGGGCGGAGCAGCACAAGGGAGCAAAAATTAAAAAAGAATATTAAAAATGTGATATAAACAATATTGCCTCAGCCCATAATTCTACTCTGATATAAGTATCAATATATTGCCCAACTCTAGACACGGGTACCACACCCATGTCCCTGTGGTTCTGTAGCACTGCCAATGAATTTGGGTGTCGGAAAGCCAACGGTTGGGATCCCTGGTGTGTTTCAGGTCACTTGACTCTAGAAAAAAAAAAAATACAATTATAAAGGTGAACCTAAAATTTCTCATTCTTTGCCTCCTGAATTCTGTTCAAAACAGAGGTTTCTCATACAAGGGCTCACAAGACAAATACACTGGTACACTACAATGGTACTCTAAAGTCACAGTTCTTTTCTCACTGCTTTAGGACCTCATGTTTTGGGACAAGTACAGTGCAAACAAACCCCAACATAACACTGTCATTTGAACAAATGGTCATGCATGTAACAGTTCCATCTAGTGCCATAGAGTGCCTCCTGCACCTAGTTAATACTGCCTTTAGTGTGTTAATTAAGCAGTATAGTGTAAGTTTGCATGTTCAGTGTGATTCCAAACATAAATTCCAGTTATAATTATAATCCCAAAAACAACAAACACATCATCCTTGTCAAATCAAATAATTGCAGTTGAAATGATATGTTAAAGCCAGAATTTCAGAGAAATAATTGTTTATTTTCAGTCGTTTTTAATCCAAAGGTGATAACAGTGAGAGATAAAGAATAAAAAGATTATTCTTAAGGAGAATTGACTGATTTTTTAGTCTCCGTCTGGCTACATGCAAGAGGCAGTGAGGGGGAGAAAAGAGTGAGAGAGAAGGAGGAAGAGAGCAGTAAACAAGACTACAGTTACAACAGCAATACACATGAACTGCTACAGTTACCCCAATATCATGCAAACCTAAAAGTGGATTTGCAAGAGGCAAACAAGCTATCAACCAAACCACTGTGCCATGTGTGTATCCAAAGTAAGGGCTTATCAGTGAGCTGATTAGCTGGATCAGAGCAGGGAGCAACGCAAACTCTAAAATGGGCAGATCAAGAGGGTCATTTGGGAACAGGGTTGGGTACCACTGTGCAGCCCCTCCAAGAGTAAGAATAGGGACAGTAGCTGCTTTATAAACAAAGCTCTCAGGCACCTACTTACATTTTGCCGCATTCATGGCCTGACTTTCAGCTCCACTGAGTCACTCCACCTCTCCAAATTCAGAGCTCTTACACGGACTTTGCAGGTGTAGTTCCCTTCATCATCTTCTTCCACTCTTGAGATGATAAATGTTGCTTGGGAGGATGAGGGTCCCAACCTTTCGTCATCTTTGAAGAAGTAGTAATCGATATCGTAGCCTTTTCCTCTAACATTCAGCTGGGTCACACAACTGAGGACCACCTCATCCCCTTTCCTCACGCGGGTTGGTTTAGGCTCAATCTTCAGGACAGGAGTGTCCAGTTTATCTGTGGTCAAAGAGGGGGAGAAGAGGAAAGCTTCAAACCAAACCTGCATGGCTAACTGTAGACAACCAATTAACATAACACAGAGAACATCTTATTATACTATAGTCATGTGAAAAACTTAGAACACCCCACAAACACTCCTCTTAATCGTCTATCTCCTTCATTTCCCCGAGGGAACCCTCCCGAGGGATCAATAAAGTTCTATCCTATCCTATCTTATTCTATCCGTCTGTCTGTCTGTCCTAAACACCTTTAAACACATAGGCTCTCAAAAATATTGAGAGATTGAGGTGTTTGGCAAAAATAAAACTGATTTCACCAGCCCACGCAGCCCTAAACAATCTAATCTGTCCTTGATTATCTTTCCCTTTAACATCTAATAAAATGTCTTACCTAAAACTGTTACAGATGCAGGTTGGGACAGGGCAGAATGGTATTCAAACCTGTGCACCCATGTGGCCCTGCACCAGTAGGAGCCATTGTCCTTCAGAGTGAGTCTGGAAAACACCAGGTCTTTGTCTTTCTGTTTGTGGATTTCAGCGCCATCCTTATAGAAGATCACCTCCACCAGCACGGGGTCATCTCGAATACGGCAGGTCAAGGTCATTGTTTCCTCGATGAGTAGAGGCTCTGCTGGGACTCGCAGGAGGGCCCAACCACCTATTGATAATAATACAGTATTAATATAAATATTTTGCATGAGGTGGGAGCTAAGCACATTTACTTATTTAATTATCCTTATTGTCAATATACACTATAGGGACAAAAATAATGGGACACCTGATCAATCATTGTTTCTTTGGGAATTAATTCCTGCTTTTGTTGGAATAACTGTCCAGAGAAGACTTTCTACTAGATTTTAGAGTAAACACTGTTGTGAAATTTGATTGCATTCAGCAACAACAGGGTTAGTGAGTTAGGACCTCATCTCATTACCCAACTTATCCCAAAAGTACTGGATGGAGCACCATCATTCCAAAGAACACAGTTCTACTTCTCCACATTTCAGTGCTAGGTGGCTTTATACCACTTTGTAACTCATGCCTGGAGAGTCCTTTTGGGAGTAGTTCTCTACAGAAGACTAGACAAGCTTGTGAGATGCAAAGGCACCCCTGAAGCAGAAAAGTTTAAGTGCTTTGGACAAGAACCCAAGAGTGACAGCTTATCAGCACTGAACCCACAACCATATGACAAAATAACCCAGCACTCTAACCACTGTGCCAGATTGACACAGTGATTCACAGAGATGTCAGCAGCCAAAATATGTTCTGCCTGTGATGTTCTTAACATCATATCAGTAATTTTACTGACATACTATTGACTTCATACACTATATGGACAACAGTATTAGGACACACCTTCTTAAACATTGTTTTTGATTCAGTCCCATTGTCACGTGTATAAAATCAAGCCCCCAGACAAAGTCTGCCTTTTTGAAGAAAAAAAGGTGGTTCTTCCCTCCTAGATATTTCACCATCATTGTTGAAAAGTGGTAACCACAGCAAGATCATGTTAAGTTACAGAGCAGGGTTGCTGAGTGTTAATCATAATGCAGGAGAGTCTCAAGCACTCAGCTGATCAATAACTGCTGAGCTCCTAAACTGCAGTTAGAGCTGTTATTGAAGAGGGGACCCACTCCCATTTAATGCCTATGGGTTTAGAATGGGACATCAGAAAATATCCTGTAAAAGCTTCATTTATTATAGCTTTTTTTCAGAGTACCATACTTTTAATGCATTTCAGAGTAACTTTGTTACAGGATCTGACCCCTTTCATTTTTTTTTTTTATCCCATCCAACATTTTTTTTTTGCCTGCATGTAACTGCCCACACCCATCTATACCCAAACTGAATGGAAAGGCTTACCATCTACATGTATACTGAGGGGCTTGCTTACACTGGTCTCTAGTGAATAGGGCCAGGTGTCAATTGTTTTCACTCCTTGGCAGGTGTAGCTTCCCCCTTGTTGGACAGCAGCGGTTTTCAAATAGACACTTGTGATTTTCAAACGGACATCGTTTCTGAACCAGTTGTAGTACCAATTTACTGTGGAGTCATCAGGTACACTGCAGTTGAGCTGGACATCTTCCCCTGAGAAGAGGCGAGCCTCTCCCATGGCTACCATAATTTTGGCAAAGACAGGAAGAGGTGTGGGATCTGCATTGGTGGGGAAGATGATAGAATTAATTAGTTGTGCTGCAAAAGGCCTGCATTACATTGGCTTTAAGCCTCCTGTTATGTTGTTTGTCATGTGGGTCAGCAAAATGTCTCAGGTTGATATGCAAATGATTACAGGTGTGGTCTTATTAGACAAATAGTCTTTACATAAGGTGTGAAGTTTCATTTGCGGTGGCATTGTAAACAAGAAACCTGCCAATTTATGCACCGGAGCCATATCTTCTGCATCTTTAGCAACAAATCCAGGCTCCAAACACAGATCAGATTACGACTGGGTTTGATTACGCAGGCCTTATGGTGAACATTTCAATTCTGCCTTTTCTGGTGTGATGATCGGTGTTGCCATTGCATACAACAGTTGGTAGCCCCTAATAGTCATATAAGGGACACAAACAGATCAGCAATATATGCAGGACATCCTGCAGCCATGTGTTGCCTCTCATGGAAGGGCTTCCAACTGGCATGTTTCAGCAGGATAATGCTTGCTCATACACATGGGTTTCCCAGGAATGTCTCCTCCAGATTGTTACAATTCCTTGTCCTGCCCTCTGGCCAGATTTATCGCCAGTCTGACATTTATGGGAGCATCCTATAAATGTGCAGGATCTACAGGTCCAGGTGCAACATCTGTGGGCAAATGTTTGGCAGGATTCTATAGAGGCAGCCCAACAGGGTACTAGAGCCTCCTTTTGATTGTACAGTTTTCCCCAATAGACCTATCCTTACATTCTAACATCGCAGTCACTTATGTAATAAGTGAATATTAATAGTTTGGAAAAAAAATCACATTAACTTTGACTGAGATGCAATCACTCAGCCACTCAGAGTTTTCTATTTGAGGGTTTCAATGAGAGACACTAGACTAACACAGCTAACAAAAATTAGGTTTAGACTGTCACCAATCATACCTTGAAAATGATTTGTTTATTCAATTGAAAAGTCAATCAAAAGCAAGTTTTAAAGTAGAAAATATGGCAAATGCAATAATTTTCCTCAATAAATGATTAAATGTAATATATTTGGCTCATTTGTCTGATTTGATTCTCCTCATCTACTTTTGAAACTACTTGTGAAAAATGACGTTGGTAATGTTTTAGGTCAAATTATGCAGAACGATGGAAAATTAAACAGGGTTCTAAAACTTTCAAGTGCCAGTGTTAAATATTGTTTAATTATAGTAACATTTCTAATTAATGTATTTCACATGACAGCAATACTAGACTTTACATACCTTGAGATTTGACAATTGCACAGAGAGCTAAAACAGCTGCAAAAAGAGAGCAAAAATGTATTAACATCAAAAAACATCACATTTGGAATGGCATGTATGGCTGAATCTTTGCAGTCACTCACCAATTGAGCCCGATAAGAAGTACATGGTACTAGTACTGTCTGTACTGGATTCTGTGATCCGATTGAGACACTAAGCCTTTATCCTTTCATAAGAATCTAGAGAATTTCCTTTTTTTGTGCTTTGAAAGCATAAAAACAGGAAAGAGCACAGGAAAGAGCAAACGTTGTTTCCTCACTGGTGGAAATGGTGTGCTGTGCTGGTTCACCATGGGACACAAAAACATGGCTCAAACTTTGCATTTATCAAAGTGTAGTATAAGCATACAATAGTTGTAGTTGTAGTAATAATAATAATAATAAAATTAATAATAGTAATAACAGCACAGCATTGACAAACTCTCATTTATTCATAGACTTTATTTCTCAATTTTTCAAGGTTTTGCTGAATAAACGGCTACAAAGCCATTACAGAATCAGCAGTCTTTGGGCACAATCACTCATGTTGCTGTAATATATGCAATAGCTGCAGTTTGCATGCGGCAGCAACTTCTTAGGAGTTTCATAAATATATATATATATATATATATATATATATATATATATATATAATTTGGAAACACAAATATATCCATCATGAACATTTCCATGCCTTTTAACAACTAGTTGGGCTAAAATCATTGAAAAGTTCTCAGAGCTCAATCTACAATACTATTTAAAAGTTTGGAATCAATTTTATCAATAACATTCATCATTATGCAACTTTGCAGGTCTCAAAGTATGAGTAGGATGTGACATACTAGTGCATTTAAAAAAAATAATATTGAGAAAAGTAATTTTCTGTTTTGTTCATTATGTTCATAATGTTCAAAATGTTAAACTGTTGTATACGTTATATTCCTTACATTTAAAGTGATATATTTAAATCTTTCTTTGTTTTAATGCTGATACTCTCTGATTATTAATTTAGTCAAACATGAATTTGAGTATTCTTATAATTTAAAATTCTGGATTTCTGATTCATCAGTTGCAAGCCTTACAGATCAACAGTAAAACAAAAATGTCACTTTACATATAATGAAACATAAAACCTGAAAGATCACAAACTTCACAACATAACATTTTTAGATGCATATATATATATATATATATATATACACACACATATGCCTTGCTCAAACATTGATAATTCAAATGACACACACATATATATATATATATATATATATATATATATATATATATATATATATATATATATATATATATG